>JAWPHD010008510.1:0-114329 GCA_037043455.1 Cyrtodaria siliqua | reverse complement strand
GGATTCTAACACTCAAACAACATGAAAACACGGATTCTTACACTCAAACAACATGAAAACAGGGATTCTTACTCAAACAACATGAAAACAGGGATTCTTATGCTCAAACAACATTAAAACGGATTCTTATGCTCAAACAACATGAAAACAGGGATTCTTACACTCAAACAACATGAAAATGGATTCTTATGCTCAAACAACATGAAAATAGGGATTCTTACACTCAAACAACATGAAAACGGATTCTTATGCTCAAACAACATGAAAACAGGAATTCTTATGCTCAAACAACATGAAAACAGGGATTCTTATGCTCAAACAACATGTAAACAGGGATTCTAACACTCAAACAACATGAAAACAGGGATTCTTATGCTCGAACAACATGGAAACAGGGATTCTAACACTCAAACAACTTGAAACAGGGATTCTTATGCTCAAACAACATGAAAACAGGGATTCTTATGCTCAAACAACATTGACACAGGGATCTTACACTCAAACAACATGGAAACATGGATTCTAACACACAAACAACATGAAAACAGGGATTCTTATGCTCAAACATGAAAACAGGGATTCCTATGCTCAAACAACATGGACACAGGGATCTTACATTCAAACAACATGGAAACATGGATTCTTACACTCAAACAACATACAGGGATTCTTATGCTCAAACACCATGGACACATGGATGTTTACACTCAAGCAACATAGAAACATGGATTCTTACACTCAAACAACATGGAAACATGGACTCTTACACTCAATTGACATGGAAACATGGATTCTTACACTCAAACACAGAAACATGGATTCTTACACTCAAACACGGAAACATGGATTCTTACACTCAAACACGGAAACATGGATTCTTACACTCAACACGGAAACATGGATTCTTACACTCAAACACGGAAACATAGATTCTTACACTCAAACTATTACACTCAAACTATTACCCTCAAACATGGATTCTTACAAACAAACAACATGGTAACATGGATTCTTACACTCAAACAACATGGAAACATGGCTTTATACATTCAAACAACATGAAAACATGGACTCTTACACCACACAATTATTCTTGAACTAAATGTCAGATGTTATTTTGTTAAACTATTAAGTTATTTCACACCAAGTAGTTAAGAGTTAGCATGCATTATGCAAACTTAGTATAAGCCCTGTAACTGCTGCTGCATTAGACTTAAAGGAGGGTGATTTTATGAATAAAATAATCCCAAACATGACATGTAAGATAGCATGAGCCACCAACAACCTTGCACTGTTACATCAAATCAGCATACAACCTACAGTTAGCATGTCATGTAACTTTTTTATCACCATGACAAAAATGAAACAATTACGTATTTAATTTAATAAATGTGATGCAAAAACTAAGTGCAAAATAATGATCGTCTGATTTGACTGTATTAGAAGTGACGGAATTATTAACTATTATTATATCTTCTCACATTTTAAAGGTGACGTCTTTAGGATTGACGGTTGGTCTACTCGCTTCTTTGCCTGCAGAGCTGGTTCCATGTTAGCTGAAAAATGGCAATAACACACATACAAACGCACACACAGACAGACGTCTATAAGCATTAACATGATCAAGCGTTGGCCATACATAATTTAAATGTTGCTGTTGTTTAACATACAAACTATCGATACTATATAATATATCGTAGTAGTGTGTGTCCCAGTAGCAATACATTGGGAGTAAATACCAATTTCAAATAAATATCACAACAGTTCACTTACTTATCTCTGTTTTCAATATTGGTAAATTAGGTATTAAACCCATAATGTGGGCGGTCCCGTGTATCGGTTTATCCTCCGAGCATGTTAAAGAACCATAGGAATCTATTCGATAATAAGAGTAGGGCACGGTTCCCGGATTCCTATGTATTCTTCCCCTCTCTCTGGGATGGCTATAAATAACCTATACTGTGTTGATGAGCCATTTAACAACATTCAATTCAATTAAATTAAATTCCATAATATGGAAATTGTTTTAACCGAATCTTAACGTTTCCTCTTTAAACTAAACCAGTCAAAATACTGATTACTGGTACATGGTGATATTGGTCTTTCATAATACAAGAAATACTTTAAAATATTGTCATCATATTTACATGTACAAAAGCTTTAATACTATTCAGTATTGCAATAATATTACAGTAAGCGATCACAACAGTAACAGTATCCCAATTCTGCTTTCTCCAATAGAATTAGTATCCCAATATTCGCAGTAACCACACTAGACACCCCTATGTACATGCATTACCAGATGACGAGTGATCATCCATGATGGCTGAAGTAATATAACAAAACATTTCCACAATTTTTGAATATAATGTAAAAAAAATGATTTCTTGAATACATATTTTGTAGCACTTAATTTAAAGCCAAAAAAATTGCTTGACCTTGTATTGATTATGATGTAACATAGAACAACAGACTGCCATGGAAACGAATTAAAATCACAGCATGCCACACGATAAAATGTCAAAGAATCCAAGTAAAATGTGATGGGGATGAAGAAATGGACAAAACATTGATATGTGGTCCGAGTATTCTTTCATACCCCATCCAAACACTTCTCCAAAAAGTAAAAATAAAACCTAAATTTCAGCTGGAAAAGGTTGCATATTGTAAAATTAAAACATTTAACAGGTAATTTTAAACAGGTTATCGCATTTCTTCAGTAACGAATGTTTTAAACGTGTTTTATTGTCAAAATATCCGTTATAAAGTCCTGCTAGTATAAGCTTTCCCATCGCATAATGAAATAATGCCGAACCACATTACATGTTTAAGCCTGAAACCACAGGCCTAGATGTGCTTTTTTCCAAAAAAAAAAAAAAAAGGTGGAATAAATGACAAATTATAGTGCCTACACCAAAATCTGTGCAATCCCAACTACCTTTGCATTGATCAATATTTTATAAAGAATACCATATTCAGAACGTCATATTGTTTAAGATATTGTTAAAATAATGCATCATGCAATTAAAATGACGACCACTTCTGCTCTTAGATTTCTATTTAGTACTGTTTTTTTGTTTTGTTTTAATTCTACACTAATGTTACATCACCATAGTTAAAGCTCATACACCATTCACGTGCACTACATCAGTAAAATATTACAACACATGTTGCACGTGCACTACATCTGACGATACAATATTAAACTCAACCGCAACAAGACCTAGTTCCAATATGATACAAGAGATTTCTCTCTATTATTTATGTGGCATGTTTGTTTGAGCCAACGTATTTGGCATTTTCAAATCGAGGGGTCAGTGCAAAACTATTGTAACCACATATGAATGAAGAAGGAGATACAATAATTTTGCACTGAGCCCTCGAAATACGATCTAAATAGCAGACCGTACAACTGTATACTTATTAGTGGTAAATAAAAGTACGCTACTTTTAAAATTGGTTGTTAAGACACAAAAATATTACACCCTGAAGTTGTTTTTAATACAATTTGTTTAATGCAATATTGCTCCACTATGGGACCGGCATGGCACAGTGGATGGCACTGTAGGTAGAACCGGAGGACACGGGTTCAAGCCTCATCGGTGCCACTGAGCTTTATCTGCACTTTCCCTTAGGCATCCGGGACGTAAACCAGGAGGCCCCATGTATCTATCCTCCAAGTATGTTAACCCTTACCCGCTAAGAACGACTATAATAGCCTTTGCGTCCATTGTAAACCCAGATCAGCCTGCGAGTAACAGCTGCGGATCAGTCATTTTCCCCCAAAACACCCCTTGGTCACATAAATGGAATGGTTTTAATTCAACAAAGAACAGTCCATTATATATATGTAGTGGGTTAAGGGTTAAATAACCATATGAATCTATTCATAAGTAAGAGTAAGACAAGTTCCCGGATGCCTATGTATCCTTCCCCTCTCTCCAGGGAGGTTCTAAAGAACCAGTACTGTGTTGATGAGCCATTAAGCAACAATTAATTGGCTCCATTACCATTTTTAAAAACATTCTTCTTTTTTAAAAGTTTCTATCCCAAAATGGTTTATATGTGGTGGGCAAATCTCAATTAAGAAAGCGAGTCTTTTCTCAATAAATTTAGACCAACTGAACTTATTCATTTTACTGCACTGACAATGAGTACTTTATATGGGAAAAGTGCTACTGGCTGTTAAATAAATTGATTTTCAAAACTACTGCATTGCTATTTACCACTAAAAAGCTATGTTCAATTGATGTATTCAGTTACTATTAAAATTGTGTATGCAAAACCCGAAAAACCTTTGGCTCAAACAAGTGATCAGAACACTCACTCCCCACTTCCCCACCCACGCCACCTCAACAAACTACATCTTTTTAACACCTGCATCTTCAAAGGGTTGATTTGTTGTGTTCATTGTGTGAAACGCACACTGCTCTTAAATTGTATTTTTTAGAAGAATTGCTCTGATAAAATGTCCAAAACATAGTTATGTAGAGACAGGTGTAATAGAGATGAAATAAATTGTCACCTTTTTCTACAAAAGTAGAGGGTGCGCACTTTAATATTTGAGTATGGGTATTTAAAAAAAAAAGCACAATTTTTACAATTATTCGAAAATGAGAAGAGCATAACAGAGTAATAATCATCCCATCCCGTAATCAGTTATCCAAGCCTCGTTTCAGTTACGTATTGGCATATTGGAACTACGTCAACTTAAAAACTCAACAACACTAGTTGTCTCACGTTTCATGACAAAGACTTGGTCTCGTCTAAATGGTTGTTTCTTTTTCCTTTGTATAACAGGTTCATTGGGTCCTACAGTAAAACCCCAAGAATCTTAATATTAGTTCGAAAAATCACAAAATAACATGTATACAGAATCTTACTAGAGTTGGATCTGAAAATACACACTGCCAATTTGTTCCATGCAACCTCAATCTATCCTTAAATTGACAATTAATTTTTATTTAATATACTACTTCTTGTTTGTATAATGTATATAATGCACAATCTAGACATGACTATTCATGATATGGTATTGAAAGATTATTTAATATTGTGTGAAAAGTAATATTATGATACACTGAATCATTTCTAAGTTTGAAGAATGCAAAAAAAGCTTGCTGGAACATTACATTTGGTGTTTTATAGCCTTACTAAGCCATTAAACAGGAGTTACTTTAAATCAGTTTTAAATGGCATTAACATTCTGTGGAACGAACTGGAACTATCACTCACTGAAGGTGATGAATACCCCCGCTTAAATTCCTAGTCAAACAAAGGGCCATAATTCTGTAATAAATTAGAGGTTATCAACAATGGGTGATGTAGAGGGACATAAGGTCATCAGCTGTAATGTGTATATGAAGTTCGGGAACAATCCATTCAAATCTGTTTGAGGAATGCAAGTAATAAAAGTGTGTTGCGCGACACGACAAAAATGTGTTACACGATGGGACGTTACGGACAACGTGATTCCTACATAGACCCCACTTCACTTTGTGAAAGCCGGGGTATAAAAACCACGATGTTACAGCTGCCAAAAGTTAGCAATTCTTTAAATCAGAACAAACCAAGAATATAACTATATAACTGTTAATAATAACAGTAATTTGGTGTTTTTTAGATCTGTATGTAGAGTAGTTGTGCTGACCACAAATCCAAACCTGGCATCTACGTAACATAAACAAATACATAATGACAAATGCCAGACTGAGTTAACTGTTTCAAGCAAATGTTTACAATGTACACATTTAATGAAATGAATAAAAATATTGCCGATGATGATTTTACTGTCACTTAACATATACATGAAAACAGAATGCCATTGTTATGCTTACTTCTAGCAGACAAACATTTGAGCACATATATTTTTATACCACTGAGATGACATTCTGGGATGAATCATGATGTACATATAAGCCTGCAATAACCACAAAATACATTGTATGGCAACACCTTATCACTAACATAAACTTCAAACACTTTAAAACTATAAACAAACTTAGTGAGCATGCAAAGAAATAACTAAGTGCAGACATACCTAGATTCTGTGACATTTGACCTGCAATCTGGTTCTCTGTATTGACTGGCATGGTTTTATACTTGGACATATATTCTGTTCTAGTCTGGAAACATGCAGATAACCAGTCTACTTACATGATATTGCCAGGTGATTATTTTATGTGAATAGATTTACTCTGGAATATGCCTCTCATGGGTTTTCACAATCACAATTATGTAGGTCCAAACAAATGTTATCATGTTCATTGCAGGCAACTAAGACAACGAAAATATTAAAGAGTTTGGTTAAGCATGTTAAGCAACTCTTGCTTTCAATGGGGAGGTTAAGCTACCATGTTTGAACCTATGTGCATGGAAAACCCATGGAGACCAATTCCGGACATTATCTATTATGAGAGAGATAAACAAAAATCTAACAAGACAAATGCATGACGATGGCTCATATGAGATCTAGGCCGGGTGTAACTGTACACAAAAAAAGCTACATGTACAAGCAACTGGTTGGCTTTGATTAGACAAAAATAAGATGTGTGTTTCCAATAACCGATCGACCCTATTTGTTAGCGTTGATTTGCCATTTAAAAGAAAGGAAAATAAATAGATCAATTTTATTCTGTCTAAGCTGAGACTATAAAGTAGATTTATATTAAAGTTTCATCATTAAAATCCCTCTTATTTTTTAGGAGCTGTTAGGGGAAACACACAAATTATTTTGTAGGCCTTCACATACATCTCTCCAATGGTATAATTATACATGCAATATCTCTAGGAGGGTTTCCGGATTTATTTCTGTTATAAAATATAAGCATGATGTTGTTAATGAATATTACATATAGGGATATAATGCTTTTATTAACTGTCTATGATGTTATATGCCTGATACATGTAGCTCTGTCTAAAATATACAAAATGATGCATTATCAGGAGCAAGCGGTCACCAGAACCTGCAATTAAAGCATGCAGACCAACCAACAAACCAAACAGATCTGATACAGCAGTGCAGGTGTGCGTACACAACATGCATGAATGGAACGAAATACAGTCAAATGCTGATACATATATATATGCTCAAGTAATGCAATAATTTTCAACCCACGCTTAATAAAAGCTGAATTCAGCCCAGCAAGTGGAGCGTCCTGCTGCGGAGTTGGTGAGAATTTTTTACTTCTGAAGGAATCCCGCCAAACGTACTCCAGATCGTACTCAGATCGTCCCTATAAAATATAACAATATCTCTGGTTTAGTTCAGTTCTGCAAAGATGTTTACGCTAGTGTGTCCCGGTTGTACACCATCATACTCAGGACTTAAATGTCTTGCATTATGTCATATGCCAAAAGCCTCATTCAAAATTATTCACAAAACACTCGCACACAATAACTCCACAATAATTTTAGACTCTAGATAAGTTTGCTTTTTTTATTTTGACTTTAGCCAGGTGCGTAGCTGGATCCAAATTTGAGTTACGCACCTCCGCTAGGTGGGTCCAGGGGCATGCTCCCCCAGGATATTTTTTTTTCCAGACGATCATAGGTGAGTTTTGGCATATATTTCATAGCAATTTTAAGCTTATTTTGACTGCTATTTTAATACACATTGAAATCAGAAGACAAAATTAAATCAGGTACGGCATACGGAACTATAATATTAGTCACCCCTCACACCCCATCCTCTTCAGTTTTTATTGCAGTTTTCGCATTTTATTCGGACATTGACAAATAATTGTATGCACGTGTGTAAGCCCAGCTACGCGCCTGTTAGCAGACTGACGTCACGGTAAAAAGTGTGCAGTTTACCTACAATTTGTAAAACATGCAGTGGGCCGCTTATATGAAGAGGATAATGCTTAAGGAGGCAAATATGCTATTTCTGTATTTCTGTTCTCATTTTAACAAAATAAATGACTGAGTGTACGTGGAAATAACTATACTGCTTTAAATGACCCAGGATACGAAGGCTTATACATTAATGGTTTAAGTACCCAGGTATAAAAATGATTTATTCAGCACTGGCTCTGCATGCAACTCAGTCAGCTCCATGACATCAAGTTTGGATGCCATCTTGTATATATTATAAGCAAAATTTATGTCATATTACTTCAATTCTCAGTGCAACTTTGATTTTGGTAACAAATCATGGCATTTAGTGAATTGAAATTGTAAAATGTTTGAACAAAATGTTTCCAAATTTGATTTTATAATCATACGACAGAACGGCTACTGAATGACAGGGAAATTTAAACCTATTAGCAAAATCAATATTCCAACAGCATGCCTGGGCATGTTTGCAAAATGGAACCAAAAACTACTGTTTAAAAAATATATTTGAAATATTCGAAGTAACACGTTTTTATACTCTTTTTAAATTTGTTATAATTTCGTCTGTAATGTGCATATATTTTTCTATCACAAGTATAAAAGCTTACATTTGAAAAGATCATGTAAACGGGATCATTTTCGATATTCGACAGTCATGTTGGTCTGCACTTGTTTAAAAATTCATCATTTGCATTTATGTTTGCAATATGCACTTTGAAGCGGAAACCATAGATGAACCTTAGAAATAAAAAACGCTACAAACCTTAAAATGCACAGGCATACTAAGACAAAAACAGGAATTTACTGCAAGTTCATAAAATACCTTGCGAAAAAGTATAAACCGGATGTAAACAACTGATTTGATATCAACTGGTTCCGGTCCAAACCAGTTCGATATATAGCTGGTTCGGCCCAAGTTATGTCGGCCTACTTCAGTTATTCCCCAAAAATACATATTTCTTTAGTCGTTTCGGGCCCTAAATTCTAAAAAGAGACATTAATTAATAGTCTCTCATTCCATTTATGATTATATTAAAATATTTTCCGAATATATTAAAAATGTGTTTAGGACATCGCGAATTATTAATCTCTTGTGCATTGCGATAAAATTGTATGCGGAGCTACGTTTCCAAGTAGATAAACAAGATGGAGGACATGTCCTACCAAAACACAGACCGGGGAAGAGAAACGACTACCCCACTCATGGAGGATGGCTATGTGCAAATAGATGGGGAGACACACGTTCTCAATTATGATACGAACATTCTTAATCTCGATGATAACCGTGAAAATTCACCTGGTGCCGATTTAGACGCAGACAATGATGCCCCCACGACAAATGAATCGCCTGATGAAGAAGATGCAGACATTGAGGTGTGTGGACACTGAACTGAAATAATGACATATGTAATATGTATAACAGGTTGTGAAAAAATCGTTCCTTAACCGGGACTCGAACCCAGGGTCTCTGGTTTACCGTACCAGAGCTCTAACCACTGAGCTATCGAGGACATATGGTTAGGAATCGATATACCTCACTGTCCTGTACCCGGTTACATACACCCCCACCAGATTGAAATTCGTCCCTGAATTTCTAATGGAGTTAACTCCAAGCCAGCTGTCAGACTTATTTTCATACTGTTTCATGCTGACAGTCACGGTCCTTGATCCCGAACGAGCCCCCAAATATAACAGGTGGTGAAAAATCGTTCCTCAACCGGGACTCGAACCCAGGGTCTCTGGTTGACCGTACCAGGGCTCTAACCACTGAGCTATCGAGGACACACGGTTAAGAATCGAAATTTCACCATATACCTGTATCCGGTTACATATGTGTTTTTCTAGACATGTGAATCATGTCTCTTATGGTAGTAAGTACCTACCACAGAGCCATAATTCCTTGGTTTAGAATGATAGATGGGCCCCCATACCCACCCCAATATGCAATAATGGTCAACATTTCAATAGAACAAATCTTAAATACCACACTTGCATGAATAAAACTCACCAAAGCGAAGGAAATTGTTCCGATCAATTATGTTTTTATAAACCACCCGATATTTTCATCGATTTTGATATTTACATTCATCGCTGTCATGAGATCTCGTTCCGTATTTTGAAAATTAACCACGCCCATGATGAGAATGTCTGAAATTATAGTGTGTAACAAAAACATTTACCGATTGGCGTCATTTTCTTCTCTTTGGTGAGTTTTATGCATACATGTGTCTATGTTCATAGATATCTAACAGGTATACTGATGTTGCATTGTCCGGCCGGTTAGCTCAGTCGGTTGAGCATCGGAACGGTAGTCCAAAGGTCCTGGGTTGGAGCTCCGATCTAGCTGCACATTTTTCTAGCCCTATGACATTTGGCGATCCCTGCAGGACTGTGACAGTAAACTCTTGAGAAACATGAAAATGATTTTATGTACCCGAGGAATTTGAGGATGAATTTCAATCTGTAGGGAAAGTACACAGTTCATAGATATCTAACACGTATATTGATGTTCCATTGTCTAGCCGCTTAGCTCAGTCGTTAGAGCATCAGAACGGTAGTCTGAAGTTCCCGGGTTCGAGCCCCGGTCTGGCGGCACATTTTTCTACCCTGTGACACGTGTGGTATTTAAAGTTTGTTCAGTTGAAATAAGGCAGTTGTTTATATGCATGATATCTTCCGAAACTTTACTGGTAAAGTGTGTTTGGGGTCCTACCTGTCTGTCAAAGCATTGAAATCATGGCTGTATGGTAGGTACCACTACCATGATTCCCATGTCTAGTTTTTTATTGAGAACTCTCAAGTCTCTTAAAATAATCATTAACTCTACTACCAGCTACATGTAGTCAACTTGTTTTGTTTACCATTTTGGAAATAATACGCACAGATAAGAGCTGTAGAGGCATGGCAGAATTTTTTTATGAAAAGGCTTTATTGGATTTTTTTCAATTGTTTTTAGTTGCGCTTCTCCCTAATCTCAAATCCTGTATTCGGCTTTGTTCCCGCATAGCTAGGTACACATTTCTTTATATTATATGTGTATTTTTCTATTGAAATATTTTAAATCTTAAGACTTGATTTTGTATTATTCATAACCATTTATCTTAGGTCATGAAATAATAACTTTAACCATGAAATAGGATAGCCGTGATCAGCTGATCTCGATCCTAATAAACTGGCATTCAAAGAAACTTTTTATACTTTGATTATTGAATGTTGCTGCTTCGGAGATTTGCTGAATACCAAAAAAAACTGACAAAAGTACCTTTAGAGAATGGATGTAGTCCATCTATGAAATGTATTTGCAGGTTTAGTGAAAGTAAGCAGGATATTGTTGAAAATGTCTATAAATATATTGTTTATTATTACATAAGCAGAAGAATTAAAATGGAAGCTATTTCAGTTTAATTTTTCATCCGCTCGGCTCTAGAAAATGTATTTCAGGTTAAACATGTTAATACTGGGTTATAGAACTATTTCAAACAGAAATAATGTTTAAATCATCTTATGAAACAAGCGTGCGATATTATCAGGATTTTGTTGAAAATGTCTGGCAGCGGCAGTGTCACAATGTCACCACAATATACATGTATCACTGGCCTGAAAAAAGTCGTTGCGATGACTGAATTTCAGTGTACTAATCTAGTCCAATCAGATCTTGATTAGTATTTCTTAACAGTACATTAGTATTTAATCGATCGTTTGTGTTATTTTCAAAAATATTAATCATCACCTTGTACATGTTGTACTTGGAGTACCGTATTTTACCGTGGTATGACAGTAAAGTGAGATTATTAACATAAATAAACAATGACATAATTGTAATTTCTGTAACTTTTGCAGCTGTCACCAGGAGGTGTGTTTGTGTTATTTTCAAAAATATTAATCATCACCTTGTACATGTTGTACTTGGAGTACCGTATTTTACCGTGGTATGACAGTAAAGTGAGATTATTAACATAAATAAACAATGACATAATTGTAATTTCTGTAACTTTTGCAGCTGTCACCAGGAGGTGTGTTGGACGAGGAAACCATTGGACGTGGACTGTCTAACCTGGGCAGGTCAGCTGATGGCACTAAGCAAGTCTATCTGCACTGTACAGTACCCGTAAGTCTTAATTTGTATGAATTTAAAAAAGCTAAACCACCAAATTTCACTACAAAAACATTCTTCCAAACTCAATCCATATGTTGAGGTCATACAATAATGCATATGTACCGATTAAAAGTCTAGATTTTATTCACAGGTACTTAAAATACCCATAATTGAGTATGTGTTAAATGAATTAAGAATTGGTAACCCATAATAGACGCTTTGGCAAAAATAATAGGGTGTCCAGTTAAGGCATATATTGTAGTTATATAGCTCGGATTCGCAACATATGTATGTTACATATATAATTTGTTGTCGGATTAGCGGCTTTAATTAAACAATTTTAATATATATGAACAAGATTAATTCCCTGTAAACTACCAAGTTGACAGGGCCTTAAATGAAAACATGTGTTTAAACACTATATTTTTTTATATAATCACACCAATTCTGGTTTTTAGCTGCAGAGTCTTTGTTGTTGTTTTATGAGAGAAAAAATGTAAATTAGCTACAATTCAGAAAGAAAAAGATTTTCTTGGCATCCATGAAACTTATCTCATTCAAATGTTTTCTTAAAATGTACAATATACAAATGATATAACGTATTTCTCCTATTAGCAGCGCCCGGGAGCTATTTTATGCGGTACATGTATGTTTTTTAAATGTTGATTTTAAACCTGAAACATAATAGTTTTAAACTTTAATATACTGTTTTAGTATTTATTTCTATATATGAAAGCAAAGGTTTATTACAAAATAATTACTATAACAATTATTATTTTTGAGAAGGAAAAACAACTATTTATTCAAATATATCACATCTTTCAAACATTTGTTTTAAAGGGGTTCAACCTGCTTGACATGAAAGCACTGGAAAATTACACGGAGCTACAAAAAGTTGAAATACCATATAACCAGCTGACAGGTAACATTTGCTACTCATCTATATTTAGTAATATAGGCCATTTTGGATGTGAGGTTGAACTATTTTTTACAAACTTGAAATACATTGATCTCAGGATCATCTATATGAAGATTCAGGTCAAATTGGCATATAGTTTCTTAGGAGAAAAGAGGCTTCACCATAGTGATCCTAATTCTATGTCATTACATAATCTGACATTCTTTTACTACCCTTATAAATTCTACATGATAAACCCTTATCATTCTGTTCTACATAATCATACATTATATTACATTGCTTGCACAGGGAGACATATACTGGATCTTTAACAAGTCCATATAGATTTAATATTGATTTCCTGAAAATAGTTTTCTTTAAATGATTTAAAAGGAGCTTACTGCATGCTTTTTATTCATTTAACGATTTTCCAAAAAATCAATATTAAATATTAACATTAGATCTTAGATGCTGTTTATTTTGTCTCTCAACAGACTTCACTAACTCAGTGAGGCTTGTAAAATGTCAGTGATCCAGACTGCATTGTTGTGTACCTAAATTTTATTATGCGTGTTGCATATAATTGATATTGAACAATTTTATTAAACCTACCCTTCTCGCCTCAATTTCTGAATCTTAATCAGAAATTTCGTGTTATCGGTTAAACACCCAGGTCACAATTTGTATACATTTGGTAATAACAGAAGAAAACATCAAGATTTCTTGCATAAAAACACAAAAACAGGTAAAAACTGTTGTAATATTGTTTATACAATTCTTAATTTTATTTAAATACAATTCTTTATAATTTGTTGACTATGAAATTAATGAATTTCAGATTTATCTTCGTTGAGTAAGCTCCCTTTCCTGCTGGTTCTCGACGCATCTCACAATAAGCTGACGAAGGTGCTGGACTTTGTCTCCCCACGGAACCTGAAGGAAGCCGACTTGTCGTTTAATGAGATAGAAGTGATGTCAGACCTCTCTGAGCATCACTATCTCACCAGGCTTAATCTGGACAGTATTCTTGTCTATAAAGATTTTGTTTATTATTACATAAGCGGAAGAATTAAAATGGCAGCCATTTCAGTTTAATTTTTCATCCGCACGGCTCTAGAAAATGTTTTAAATCATCTTAAGAAACAAGCGTGCGTTAGTATCAGATGTGTTTTGGTGGAACCAATCCGAGTTAAAGGGACACATCTGCTTTCTACATGCTGTTTTCAGTATTAAAGTTAGGAAATACATCCTTTCGATGGATATAAAGTTATAAAAAACGATTCTTAGAAAAAAATTGTTATCTACTGCCAGTCACACTGTAAGCTTTAGCACTTTCCTTAACCATTTGTCCAGACAACAGAATCACCGAGATCAGTGGTTTACACAACTGTAAACGCCTAAAGCAGCTTAGTCTGGCCCATAACAAGATTGAAAAGATACAGGGTCTGGATGATCTACCCATACAGTACCTTAATCTTGTAAGTTTATTTATGTAAGAGCTTTGTTCATTTAGACAGTTTTGAAGGTTGATACGTTGTTTATAAAGGCTTGACTTGTTATACTAGTTTCGTACAGGTTTGTACTCGTCAGTAACGTAATGACTTGCAGTTTGAGTTCGCATTATTTATACCTTTTTTTTGCTGCTGGTGGCAAATATTTGCCATCTATGACATAGTAGGCATATTTTTGCCGTTACATACCGGTAATGTTGGAAGCAAAAATTATGTATACCTTTGCATGATGGTGTATCATGGGTAATGTTTTGACAAGAAATATTTATTTGGTTGGGTTGGTTTTATGCAGCATTTTGATAAATTTGTTATTTATCAACAGAAGTATTCTTCACACTAGTTTCGTACAGTTTGTACTCATCAGTAACTAAAAGAGATGTGTTTTGTCTTAATTTGAAACTGTTTAAATTTTGATATACGTTAAAAAAAACCAGTACTTATCAGTAAGTGGCCGGGGCCTTTAAAAATGGAATTACTTTATGAGGTCGTATTTCTTTAAATGATGTAGGGTGAATGAATGCAGCATCCAAGGTCTGTCCAGCATGGTAAGTATGCTTGGTGCATGTCGCTTCTTGGGGAGGGGTGTTTGCCCTTCACGATGGGAGTGTTGGAGCAACAGTAAGTGCCTCATGACTGTTTATCCATATCCCATCCCAGTCGTCCCTTGGTTTTTGGTTCATTTCCCATAGAAGATCATTGAGCAAGTCTGTGTTTTGTCCCCAGTCCTAGTCTGGAGCCTGGTGGTTGTTTGTTTTCTGGGATTGATGGCTTGGTGTGCCTTGTGTTGGTGTTTTTATGAGATAATCTCTGCGTTTGTAGTGATTACCACACGTTCCACATACATAAGGCCTCTTTGGTGTATGTTTTTATGACGGGAAAAACTGGTAGCATTAGAGTAGATTTTCTGACAGAATTCGCAAGTGTACCGGTAAGTCATTGCTGGCATTTTTGTTTTCTGAATATGTAGGAAATGTTTGTTTTCCTTAGAGATGGCAATGTCATTGTATGTTTAACATATTGATATATTATATCATGACGATTCGCGTCTAAGAGGTATAAATGTGAAGGTGAAACTTTTCTTGTAGTTTGCTTGAAATTATTTCATCTATACTTTTTATCAATATTTTGCGTTTGTTCCTGCACATCAGCCGGACAGTACTTCGGAACAGTGACATACTACAAAAAATTAAAATGGGAAGTACTATCTGGTTAATTGGAGATTGATTTTGAAAGGTTTCACTGAGCGCATTTGTATGATCCAAAAGTACTCCAGTTTATTTCGGAGATTTTGGGACTTTTGGTCATCTGGGTCATTTTGCAAAACTTCTATCATTTTGAAATTCGCATGTTCCTGATTGTGATTTTGGAGGTTAAAATCTTTTCCCATGGGTTCGTCAAGGTTATCTCTAATGTATCTTAGGTGCTCATACATCCTGTTCCTAAATAGTCTTTTGCTCTGTCCTGAATACTATTTTTGGCATTTTTCCCACGTTATGAGGTAAATAACATTGCGTGATTCACAGTCATATGTATGTTTTTTTATAATTTTTTTACCAGAAATTATGCTGGTGAATGTGACTGCATTGATAAGTAAATTGCAGTATTTGCAATTTGTCCTTTTACATATTGATTGTGTAAATTTTAGTTTACCCTGTTTACCGACAGTGTTTTTTGCCGTAAATTTGCTGTGGATCATTGAATTGAATTGTATTGCGGTTTTAAGGTGCACCAACACATGAAAGGTTATATGGCGCCTAATCGGAATGAACATGCCAGGCTTATTCTCCATGTACATCGAGATAAAAAATGGAGAACGGGCCTAGAACCTTCTCACCCTGAACTGCAGAGTTGCTTCAAGTTCTATTGTAGACACTCCATTTACGCTGAAGCCACGTTATTGTTTTTCTGCCACTGCTCTAGTGATATGAGCGAAATGGCATCTGAAACAATGCAGGTGTCATAATGAAGACCTTTAATGAGCATGAACAAAAAATGATAAAATGAAATGAAATCGGGGTGGATCAGCATGTCTTGAATGTTTATGTTTCTCCTGTATGCAAAAAGCGGGGGTTCAGGGAAAAGCTCTTTGCATTTCTCTGAATGTTGGAGAATGTTCTTTGTTCATTTACCCATACATTACCGTAATCTAGCAAGTGCATCTTTACAGGGACAAAATTCAATTTTTTTTAGACAATATGAAATATGACGCAAATGTTTTGAAGAATAATTGATCCATTGGTAGAGAAAACATGCTTTTCATTAAATAATATTTATAAAGAACAGAATGTTTATATTTGAAATGATGATTTACTGATGCTGTGGAAACTTGAATATCTGTTTTAAACCCAATGTCAATGATCTTCCCTTATGCTTGTGCTTTCATCATAACTGTACAGTTGTTAATGCACATACTGGGTTTTATATTTCAGTGCCACAACAGGCTGAAGAGGATTGAGAATTTGCAGTCCCTGAGAGTCATCCGGGTAACAATACAGCTTTGTAGTTTTATGGCATAACACACACTCATGGGAGATTGTTGAGCTCAATCATTGGCTTAGCTCTGCATAGGCTCTGTATACAGAAATATACGTCAGAACACACCTAATGCATTCTAACATCAACAAAAAATGTGGGGGATCATGCCCCCTAGAATAAGAACTATTGCTTATGTACTTTAATTATAGTGAATGTTAGGTCAAATGACTGATTCATGTTCTGGAAAATCTCAACTTGCACTGAAAATGTCAACAGTTGCATTTTGTAAATAAACATACAAACGTCGAGTGATGATATTAACATCAATGCTGACAACATCAGTGTATGCAAGAAAAAGAATAAATCATGGGAATTTGGGTCGGATTCCAATCTTAGTATAAATGTTTTAATCAGAATTTCGGCAGTTAAAATTACACATTGCAGTCTTGATATTTTTTCACCTGACATTATTTAAGCTCGACATTCTTTTTCATATAAATGTTAATTTATTTAGTCAGTGTCACGTTTTAAAAAACATACATCAAAATAGTGGGTAGCGAGACATAGCAGTCACTTTTCCAGCGGCGGCCACATTTTAAATCAACTATATCTCAACAACCGCTACTCAAATTTTTCTAAAACCTTGTCAGATGCTTTTTTGGGTCAAGGAACATCATGTAATTCCAAAATTACCAAGGTCAAGGTCATATTTTGCCTTATTTTCCCAAAACTTAACCTTGGTTATGTAACAACCTTGGTTAGGTAAGTTAACCTCAGTTTAACTGTATGTGATTGCCTCACTTTATCTCTTCGATACTTGATCATATGTATTGTTGGCATTGGTGGACATAGCTGAACGACAAAAAATACCACGGTGGGGGTATTTATCACCTTCAGTGATAGTTCCAGTTAACATAAAGCAGAACTGTATTATATAATTAGTATTAAATTTTGCGAATGAAGTGAAATTCTGTTTTTCATGACGGCCCTTATCTGGTACATTTCAGCAAATCAATTTCTCCGGCAACAAGATCCGCAGTTTGAAGGGATTACAGAACCATGACCTTCTGGAGTGCTTAGACTTGGAGGATAACGAGGTAACGCATTTAGCGGCTGTGGAGAATACATTTATTTTCAGCTATATGTAACGTAATGTCATTGGGGACTTTGACGTGTCGTCATGCTTATTGTATATTCTTATTCTGATATAAAAGGTATGAACCTGATCAAGAAGTACTTTCTTTACACTTTTATAATTGGTGCCATGACCAGGATCAGGTTGTTTTATATCAGCATAACAATGTACAATAATCATGACCTGACATCAATGTCGACGTCGTGTTACACATAGTGGCAAAATTAATTTATTCTTGACAAACTCATTTCACTAAATACCCCTTTGGTCGAGCATCAGTGTTTGTCTCAGTCCACTTGCAAATATCATCCAGTAAGTTGCCATATTTTTTTGTTTCATGAAAATTGAACACTTATATTTAAGTGTAACAATTTTATGAAAAAATATAACGTTGCAGAATAGTTTCAGCAATATTATTTTTATTATTGAGAGTTCCGAAAAAGTTGGTCAAGAGTGAAAGAATGAGCGAAATCTGATGATAAACCAAAAAAATATGATCATTTGAAGTTGTTTTTTAATAGGATATGGAAGCCGCCATTTTGAAAACTATCACAGTTCTAGATTACCATATGTGGAACAATATTAATATGTTAATGAACTGATTTATAGATGGAAAATCACTCCAAAGGTATGAAAAATAAATAAACTACAGTGTTATAATGCATTATATGGCCGGTAAAGGATTTTGCATTTATTTGCAGTGATTTTTTTTTGCTTTAATGATATTGACCAATATGCCATGTATGGTAATTTAGAACTATGATGTCATAGTTCTCAAAATGGCCACTCCCACATCCGTTATAGAACAACCTTCAAATGGTCATTTCTTCTTTGTTTATTATCCTATTTTGATAATTCTTATACCTTTTTCCAAATTGTTCAGAACTCCCAGTAATAATGATTGTTTGGCTGTGTTGCATTTAAAGCCCAATTTCATTCAAAATCTATGGTGAATTCAATTTTTTGCCTACTAAAATAACACGATGCATACATCGTATTTTGATTGATTGACATTTCTTTCACAAATTGGAACATTTTTAAAATGTTAGATTCTTCTAGAAAAAGTCTGCATATATACAATGGACCGTTCTTTCTTTGAATTAAGAGTTAGACTATTCCATTTATGTGACAAAGGGGTGTTTTGGGGGAAATGACTTATCAGCAGCCAGACATTGTAAACCCTGATCAGCCTGCGAGTTACAATGGACGCAAAGGCTATTATAGTCATGCTTAGCGGGTTAAGGGATAATACAGATTGCTGGTTTACAACTTTAAAACACTTTAAATATGAAAATGAAACATTTCGAAAAATATATTCTAAAACTAAATGTGGAGCACTGTGTTCTAGTGGTAGATAGTCGACCCAGGATCGAGGGGTAGTTGGTTTGATCCCTGCCATTGCCATATATGTGTTGTTTCCCTTAGCAATACATTTTATCTGCATTTGATTAGTACTCGTTCTACCCAGGAAGACATCGAGAGTGATTAAAATAAGTTCAGAGAGCTTTCGTTACAATCAATGTAAAATAAATGTTAAATCTAAAACTAAATATACTGCGTTTTTGTCACCAGGTTATCGACATCACGGAGATCAAGTACATCAAGGAGTTGGCGATGTTGTGTAAGCTGAACCTTTTACGTAACCCGATACAGGAGCTGCCCGACTACCGCCTCTCCATACTGTTCCAGATACAGAGGCTTACTGAGCTAGACAGACACAAGGTCGAGGTGGAGGAGAAGGTACCTTTGGGAGTGGAGGGGGAATGGTGGGAAATAAGCGATATACATTATTAAGTACTTGAATTTGATGGATGTGTCAGTGATAGTGCAGTTGATATTGAATTTTTTTTAGTAATTTTCTGCTATCGAGCTTCGGTTTGAAATGTTTACATATGCGTTTTGATTGAGGAGACCTAAGTACGTATTATTTTTGTAGTAAAATAGTCCCAATTAAAACTAAATTGTTTTCATGCATTATTTCAGATCTTGCAACATCTAATTTGCAGATATTCTGAAAATTATATTTACACAAGAAATAAATAAGTTCCATTTAACAGGTTTAACCAAAATCTTGTAATTTAGTAGTTAGCAGAGATATATGTGATTGCAAGGAACGAGCAGAGATATATGTGAGTGCAAGGAACGGTAACTCTGTGTGGAGATTGAGAGAGTTATCAGTTACCCATTTTAAATTACAGTCAAACCTGTATTAAAAGACCACTGACTAAAGGGAAGAGCGATAACACGGGTGTCTCTTAATAATGTGAATTTTAATTTAAAAGCGATACAACTGGGAACTGAAATGAAGGTCTCTTAAATCAGGTGATCTCTTGAGCAGGTTTGACTGTACCTCTTTTTGTATTCAGCTTTGCTTTGTTTTAGAATAAATAAACCTTCATTTTGAGGCAATCGTTTGCTCTTCCCTTTGGGGTTTACTGGTACAGGCTCACTACTACTTCGGTAGGTTAATTACTACTCCTGGTGTCACCTCTCTGTTTAAGGTTTCCTCCATCAACATGTTCAACCCACCACCAGAGGTGATTGCTGCCAGGGACCACATCATGCATGTTGTCTACTCATTCCTGCAGCCAAGTAGAGTTTGGGACAGGTATAGTGTACTCTCAAATTACTGTGATCGTATCATGTTATCATATAATAAAAGCAGAAACAAACAAAGAACATATGGGTTAACCCTTAACCTGGCGCATATATATAATGGACTGTTCTTTCTTTGAATTAAGACCATTCTATTTATGGGACAAAGGGATGTTTTGGGGAAAATGACTGATCAGCAACTAGACATTGTAAACCCTGATCAGTTACTCGTAGGCTGATCTGGGTTTACAATGGATGCAAAAGCTATTAAAGTCGTGTTTAGCTGGTTACGAGTAAACTGTTTTGGTAATTCAGCTAATGGCAGTGCTTTTACAAGAAATTCCCAACATGTCAAATCATGTGAATTAAAATATATTGTAAGTGAAATAGATTGCTTTTCTAATGCACTTGCCAAAACTCCTGAATCCTATTGATTGACGTTCAAACAGTTGCGACTATTTAATAGTGAAAAACTTGCCACAAATCCAGAAATGTTACTTCTTTAGTTTTATTTCAATGTGTTCTTGACTAAAACTGTTAAAAACAATGAAATGCATTAGGAACTGGTTAACCAGTATAATTGAAATTTTGGCTTTTTCGATGGTAAATCAGTCATTTAACGGTCACAAATCTGCTAACACATTGCCATTAATCAGAATTTGTGACCATTGAACAAGTGATATACTGTGGCAGTTTACCGGCTTCACCACATAATGTATGTATTTAAGGTAACTTGCCTGTGCAAGTAAGGATACATCATTACATGTCCCGCCTTAATTCCATTAATTGATGAGAAAGCTTATATTAGCTGGATTTTATAACGGATATTTCGACAATAAAATATGTTTAAAAACATTTTTACTGAAAAAATATGATAACCTGTTTAAAATTACCTATTAAAGGTTTTAGTTTTTACAATATGCAATTTTTTTTAGCGGAAATTAAGGTTTGATTTCATACTCCAGCCAACACCGTTTTTGCTTCTTGGAGAAGGGGTTGGATGGGTATGAAAGTTATTACTCTGACCATGTAATGTGAATCTATGTTTTATACTTGTTTCTTACATTACAGCACTCTGCCAAGCATTGAGACACCCTACCCAATGTTGGTGCTTGTAGGTCCCCAGGGCTCGGGCAAGAAAGATCTTGCCATGAAACTTGTGGAAGAATTCTCCGATTACTTCGGATATGGGTATGTATACATGTACTTATTTAGCTTTTCTGTTAAATTGGTTTAAAGAAACTAAACCGCCAAATAATGGCAAAATTACACTACAAAACCGTTCAGAACTCTGTCCAGGTGTTCAGGTCATATAATAATGTATATGTGCCGATTAAAATGATTTAAGGATCAAGGATTATTCATGGGTTCTTAAAACACTCATCATTGAATGTATCTATAGAGTTTGGAGTCTCAAAATATGTAAGTTATAATATATATATACCTCATTGTCAGCAGGTTTAGAAAATGTGTACATCTGTTGTAAAATTTGCCTGTTGGTGCAGGATAGGTACTTTTAAAGTATTTCTTGGAAAAATCTAAAATATTGAAAATATTCCAGTTCATAATAAAAATGTCATATAAATCTAAACAATATGATGACATTACTGATAGGTAAAATTTGAACATTTAGTGGGGAAATTGCATTTTTAACATTCAAGCAATTAAAAAAAGGAGTTAATTATTGGATATTAAATTATAAAACATTAATGTATGTTTTTCGTAATTAATTGGACTGTGCAGAATATCACATTTATAAAGTAGTTATATGACAGCAAACACTCCAATAAATCGTAGACAACGTAGGGAGATTTGATTATTTTGTTTATACATATATCACAAATAAACAATAATGATGTGCTATTTGTTTATCTTAGTATATCCCACACTACAAGAAAACCACATAAGGAAGAAAATGCAGGGAAAGATTATCATTTCGTAACAGAAGAAAAGTTTGAAATGGATATTAAAATGGTGAGTACCAATGAAGCAAGGTAGTTTTATACATATCATTAAAGCTTTAAGTTTTGATGATGTTGGTCAGGTTTCGTGCAATCTTTACTTTTAAGCTTGACCTCTGGCAATTGTGCCGATAACCACCGGTCAAACTTAAGTCCAAGTTATAGTTCTTGTCTTAAGTTCAACTGAACCAGTCTTCATGAAATTTTGTATATTATGTTTGTATTGAAATTGGGCATACACTTAGTGAGATTCAAGTCAGTAAGTCAAAGTCACAGTGAACTAAAACTAGTTTTATATGCATCCATGTTCTTATTATCGTACGTTCAACTGCACCCATCTCATTAAAACTTATAATACATGTTTATACTGAGATTGGGCATATATCTATTGAATTCAGAGTTGGTAGGTCAAAGATCAAGGTCACCAACTGTACCTTTAAACGTACTAACTTGCATCCAGGTCTTATTCTCTGTAAGTTCTACAAGAAACCTTGTACACATGGTTACATTGGGGGTTGGTCATACATGTTTTGAGTTTGGAGTTTGGAGTAAGTTCAAGCCCAAGGTCACAGTGATCTTGAACCTGGAAATGGGTTTTGTCCAATATTTCAACAACAAAATAAAAAAAAAAAAAAAAAAAAAAAAAAAAAAAATCAATTAAAAAAAGAAATATATAAAAAAATATATATATAAAAAAGAAAGTCATAAAATCTGGTAAGGTTTGGCAAAGATCAGATGCAAAATGAAGGCCCTATCGTATGACGAGGCAAATTATAGCATTTTTAACAAAATCAAAGGCCATAACTCTGCTGCTACTGGTCTGATTTTTGAACTTGACCGAGCTTTCATCGACATTAACAATCTGATAAAGTTTGGTAAAGATCGGATGAACAATGAAGCCCCTATAGTCTTAACGAGACAAAATATAGCATTTTGAACTAAATCAAGGGCCATAACTCCGCTGTTACTGGTCCGATATGAATGGTTTTCGAACTTGTCCGAGCTTTCATTGATATTTACAATCTGATAAAGTTTGGTAAAGATCGGATGAACAATGAAGCCCCTATCGTCTTAACAAGGCAAAATATAGCATTTTTAACTAAATCAAGGGCCATAACTCCGCTGTTACTGGTCCGATATGGCTGGTTTTCGAACTTGTTTGAGCTTTCAACGACATTAACAATCCGATAAAGTTTGATAAAGATCGGATGAACAATGAAGCCCCTACCGCTTAATTAGGCAAAATATAGCATTTTTAACTAAATCAAGGCCATAACTCCGCTGTTACTACCTAGTCCGATATGACTGGTTTTCGAACTTGTCCGAGCTTTCATAACGAGGCAAAATATAGCAATATAGCATTTTTAACTAAATAGGCCAGTCGAGCTAAAAAACTGGATCAAACTTGTTTTCAGAATATTATGTCGGACAATTCAATTTGTGTTATGAATCAGCCGGCAAATCAATTAAAACAAATTTTCAACGAAAGATGCCAATTTTCCAGTATTTCACAGCAATTATGTAAATCTTCCATACATTCCACATACACAGGGCCAGTTTATTCAGACATACCAGTATAACGGACAGTGGTACGGACTGCAGATGGAATCTATAGAGGCCGTGGCAAGAGAGGGTTTGGCTTGTGTTGTGCATATGGAACTAGAGGTAATCTAGTTGAATCTTTCATTCTTATTTTTTTCTCATTTCCAATGAATTAAAAGGCGATGTTCAATGAATCCTATTTTGTAAGAACATATATCAATATATTAGCCCAACAAATTAAGAAATGGATCATCATTTTAAGCATTTTTAATTGTCATTTCAGATAAATGTGTTTTCTCTAAATGTCACAGATCTGCATTACATCTATACACATATATGTCACTGCTTAATGCAACTCTGAGAAACAGCTTAATGCGAGTATGCAAGGTCATATAAATTGTACGTATTAATCATTTGCGAGTGTGTTTGCAAAAATGCAGTTTAATACAAATATAAATTCAAGTTATGTCGATTTAATTTTCAGGGTGTATTAACACTAAAGAACACATATTTTGAGCCTCGTTACGTGCTGGTGATGCCACTGAATGAGGAATATCACGAGAAGAGGCTGCGGGACCGCGGGATCTACAATGAGAAACAGATCGAATACACGCTCGTCCGGGGAGACATGTACAAGAACTACAACCAGATACACCCGGGCTTCTTCGACATGATGATTAATAGTGGTAGGTGAACATTCCATAATGATCAGACTAGTCCACAATACCCATCAAAGAAAGTTACAGTTAGGTGATTCCAACTACCATTTTTTCACGCACCACTTGAGAGTACCAAAATCCTCTATATCTTAAACATGTATCAACATGTTTTTCAAGAGAAATTGCTTTTTTAATGGATCAGGATTGATTCTACAAGCATTTAATTTATTAATTTACGGTACCTTTTAATATTCACTTATCATTTATTGTTAACACAACTCCTCCATATTTTGAAAAAAAAAATCTTTTGCATGGTCATCATGGTCATCAATTAACAATCATCACTTCTGTTCCAATATCAATAAAAGGTGACAGTTGTGCAGGTAGAGGCGGTATTACAACCGCCACCTTGCAAGGGTTCGAAACGATTGTTGATTTCCTATGGCATATAGAACTACCATTGGAGTGCCGAAAACTCAATGCGATCCGTAGTTGAATTTAATTATCATTTGCCTTAATGATATAAATAATGAATATTCAAATTTTCAGTTTTCACAAATCTATTAAAGAAATACTCGGTTAAGTATACAGGATCTTTTATCTCTCAGATGACATACAGGATGCATACAAGCGTCTCAGGCGACTCGTCATGGACTACCTGGGAATCGGGATGATGTCACCGCCATCCTCTGAGACGGGCGAGATGGTACAGGAACCCGTACAGAGGGAGAATACCGACCAGAACACAATGCCTCAGCTGGGTACCAGGACATGGTCCAAGCCCAACTTGTCTGACTTAACATCACAGCCCTACACTCGGCCGCGTGGAACTCAGTCTCCGATAATATCTGGCAGGGGCATTGTGGTATGTTTACTTATTATGCCAATATGGTTGGAATATACTACCATATAATCCCTAATAACCCCACTCCCCAACCCTTTTTTCAGAAATATATTTGTTTTAAGCTTGCAAGTTAAAAAACCCTTCAGTTTTCTTGATAAAGAAAATCATTAAATAACGTCTGATTATGTATTTTGGGTCTCAAATAAATGCCCCCCTTTTCAAAAATGTTACATTTATTATATTAGGGATTATACAGTAAATTATAGTATCACAAATAAAAGCATGCACATGTTACTAAACTTTGTAATGTTTTACAGTTTATGTTAGGCATCTATTCAAATTTGAGCTCTGAATTGTTATTCGCCAATTAAAAAAATGGGAAATATTATGGTATTGCATTGTCTATGTCCATTTGACGGCACATATTTTTGTTTCAGCACAGTCAGTCAGTCTTACAGCATTACACCTACAACCTTAAAGCTTTACACACATAATCTCTGTTGTCAAAAATCAAGGTCATATTGACACAACATTGACCGAATACAGAAAAATACTTTCCACACTGTCATTTGTAAACCAAACCTACCATCTTTAAACTATACAAATACTACCCTTGGTACAACAAGTCCTATTGTTTCTCGTGTATGTTGGTTTAGTAGGTCAAAGGTCAAGGCCAAGGTGACCCGATCATGAAAAATGCTTTCTGTACTGTAAAATTCAAACTATTCGACCTACAATCTTGAAACTTTATACAAATAGTTCTCTTGGTTAGACAACATAGTACCGATTTTGGATCAGCAGGTCAAAGTTCTATGTGAGTGACCAAATCATGGAACACTGAAACATTTCAAAGGTCAAGGTCATATTGATCTGATACCTGATGAAATGCTTTTAAAAATGGGTGCATAATCCCCGGTGGTGCTCTTGTTTGTATATGAAATAATATATTTTAAATAACAACAGTAAAATTAAAATAAATATACGGAATATCAATATTCTCGCTTTTTAAATTCTACATTTTCAGATGAAGCCAGAGACAATTCTGTGTAAATAATGAATTATATCGACTAGATATACGTCTTCTTTTAAATATACTTCTCTGTAACTAACTTTCTATTTTTAGGAGGAGGAGTCATTGAGAAGGCGTCAGAGTGCTGCCAAGGACGCGGTGTCTGGTGCCCCGCCTCCTTTGTTAGAGCAGCTGCTTGAAAGGTATGGTGTCCAGTTAATTATAGCACATGTGATGTCAGTGTTTGCTTACTCATAAACTGAATGAATGGTGTTTTTACAACCCTTTATCCAACCTCCGCGCAGGGATATTGTAGCCACTAATCCCTGCCACCACACAAATCACGTGATGATAGCTGAGGCCATGTGATTACAAAAAATGGCAATACACTACGTAATGCTTGATACAACAAACTCTTGCCATAACAAACTGGCAATTGACAATAACATCGATCATCACCTTCGAGAAGATGTTGAAAACATTCAACCTGGTTTGGTGTAGGCTAATCTCTTTATCAAATTTTTGCACAGCTTCTGTAATGTTTTCAACGGAATACATGTTTGTTTACAAGTACTGTAACTTAGTAACCGGTGTGCATGTTCGCTAAAATTGATTTTTTTTATATAAATAAATTATTTTTGTAACCTGATAATGTTTTTCACACTATTTGCCTATATTATGAACAAAGCAAGTTGAAATATTGGTCTAAAAAAGTATTTAACCAAAAAATTAAACTAAATGTGTGTGGTGGCAGTGATTACTGTAACAGAAAGGGGAAGTAACCACTGCCGGGAGTTTTCCCTTTATCATGCAGATATGCACTTTTCTGCCTCATAAAGTTGTGACCGAATAAATTTTGCTTTATATGGCACTGACCAATAAAGCAAATCAATGCGGAATCCCTCAACGTTTATTGTACGTAATGTTATCTGATGTCATGTAACGTTATCTGTCATCATAAAACAAACAAAAAACAACAACATAGCGGCATCCTCGAGAACGTAACATTCTTCGAAATAGATAATGATAGTTTTCATACAAATTGTGGATAATCTACATGATAAATGGAATATTATATCACTACCTTATACTATCAAGTTTATTAGGCTCGGCATGAAAACGAAGAATGGCTCGGTGGAGCCTTGCCATTCTTCGTTTTCTAAGCCTCGCCTAATAAACTTGATAGAGAATATTATCTCTCTATTTAACTGCTTAGATCGTATCAGATTGGAATGGAGGTAGTGATGAGCAAAACATGACAGTAATGGAGTTAAAAATGATTACAGTAAATATCATGTTCTCGATTCCCAAGTTTATTAGGCTCACACGAAAACGAAGAATGGCTCGGTAGAGCACGAAAATGAAAAATGACTCGGTAGAGCCTCGCCATTCTTCGTTTTCTAAGCCGCGTCTTATAAACTTGATAGTAAAAGGCACTGATTTAATATTCTCTAATTAAGTGCTTAGATCGTATCAGATTGGAATGGAGGTAGTGATGAGCAAAACAGGTCAGTAATGGAGTTCAAAATGATTACAAAAATATCATGATCTCGATTCCCATCTGACTCAAAACAATGGTATTCAGTTTCCTGGGAATTCTCCATCCTGTGAAGAATAACAGTTGGTAATTTCTCAGAAAAAACAAGGCTGTTCTGAAGGTTTCCAGACATTTATGTTCAAGGCTTTTAAATTTATAAATTGTAATTGTAAATTGCATTTTTACCCAAGGCCATTATGGAGTACATTTTGAGGTCCATGCATAAAAAGTCCATTTGAGGTCCAGGCATAAACATCGAAGATGATGTGATGGGGAGATTCTTCTGCTTTTTGTTTTTTGACATTACCTCCTCAAAAACGTATGGGCAGCATTTCAGGAAGCATCCTAGGAACATTTGTTTTATTGCCTAGTGCAGGTTGGTAGCAACACTAAAATTCAGGTTCCTGCAAAATCCAAGATGGCAACCACGGCTTAAAATATATAAAACAATAAAGTTGGTGATCACTTTTCCATATAAGAGATCTTTACTAAATAAATGAACATGACATGTAGTCTCGACGAAATTCATGTTGATGAGGGTTCCACAGCCATCATTGTTTACAAGACCTTATAGGAAAATCAGGCAACTTCTAGTTGGTCTAAATGAAACTCTGTGCATCTGAAACTTAAATTCAACAAATCCAATATGAGATATCGATACTGGACCTTTACTTAAGTGATCTGCATGACATGTAGATGATCCATATACTTATCTAGGAAAATTGTTTGATCATATTAGTGACTTTTTTTCCTCAACTTTTATATGGATCTCTACAGAAATATTACAAGTGATGGTTTAGTTGGTTTTATTGTTTGTGTACTGTAAATAGAAAACAGTTTACAAAATACTACTTGTCCTTTCCCACTTAATTGACATTGAGACAGATTTGTAAATGACAAACCCATTTTGCTGTTCTGAATCAATTTGAAGAACTTGTTTCATAAAATCAGTATTAAATATGAACTTGGTTAAGATCGTCTCATACTTGATGTGACAGTATTTATTATAATGTGAATTTTTTTTATAAGATTTTAACTTTGTGTTTCCACTATTTCAGTTATCCCAAAACTGCCCCACAGACTGTTGAGGGTCAAATTGGTTTGGGTGTCAGCGAAACTTCCACCGATAACCAGCGTTCCTTCTCTGCCCCTACCGTCAACAAACCCCCACGTCCTACGTCAACCGACTCGAGCACCGATAGGTCAGGGGCGAGCTCTAGTCTTACAGGCCTAACATCGGCCAGCGATATTCATCGTGCTGGATCACCGGAAGCTGCCGCCGCCACAGGTGCCCAGCCAAACAAAGGCCCACAACTCCCTACAGAGATGGTCAACCCCCTTGAGCTGATGAGCGAACCAGGGAAAGAACCCCGCCCTCCTTCTACTCAGAGACCCGCTTCACAGGGGTCGAGAAATCGTCCTGGATCTAGCAAACATAAAGTTTTACCTCCAATCTCACCACATAACAATGCTAGATTGGTCGAGCTGCAATAATTTTTTATCTTGTCAACGCTTTGAATCATGAAACTAAATTTGATCTTGAAAATATGTGTCATTGTTAAAATCGACATGTTGAACAATTTAAACCATCTTTTAAAGTAGTGACATTCCCTAACGTGCTGTGATATACATTTATTACGATGATTTCGCTATTTATTTTATTGGTTGACATTGCAGATATAAATTTTGTTACATTTTGTGGAGCACAAATTTACAAATGTATTTTTTTTATATTAAAAATTAAATTTATTCCTCAAATTTTGTTGTACACTGCTAAACTTTGTTTTTTTAAAGGGAGACATGGCAAGCATGATTTTCTTAAAACTCGCGGTGTCGTGTCAGTTTTTCTACATAATTTGCATTTTGCAATCGTTGTTTAAGTATATTTAAACCTATGGTAGAACAACAACAAAAAAATCTCAGGATTTTATTTAAATATATGCAAGCAGGTTTAAAGTTAAAATGATACTGGATTAATAAATCGAGATGCTGATAACTAGTTAAAGATTGCCGTTTCTCCCTTTAATTTTATAAAGATTAATACACACTATGTTTATAAAGTTACACACCGTGTATTTGTAAAGATTTGTCAGTAGGTTTGTGAGATTTTCCAGTTCCTTCACGTGTTTTTAAAAACATTCAAATTGTAACATACTATATAGTGGATATTTGTTTGTTTGGAGTAAAAATAGGATTTATTTTCATTGAAAAGTGAGAAAACTTATATTTTCACGAGTGCACGAGCGAAAATATGCGAATTTCCTCACTTCGAGATGATTTTTTTTTCCTAAATTCACAACAAACATATATTCTATTTCTTATATACTCACAACCTTGACACTTATGCAGAAAAAACATAATGCGCCAAAACAATGACGTCAATAACGTCAACAGCGGCATTACGTCATTTTCGATATTTCACATGTGAAATATAAAAATGAAAATCTAATGTTTTATTTTTATCATGAAATCCACTATTTCACTGGAAAGTATATAATAAATAATTATATTTACAGTATTCATGTTGTATAAATACCTCGTCCACCATACACTATAACATATCATCTAAAATACCATGTTTAACCGGTCTTATTTTATTTATGTCTCTTGTTTTACCAAGTATTATATATTCATTTAAATTGATATCTGTGATAATGATAAGTATATATTAACCCTTAACCAGCTACATATATATAATGGATTGTTCTTTCTTTAAATTGAGACAATAAACATTTATATGACAAAGGGCTGTTTAGGGGAAAATGACTCAGTCAGACATTGTAAACCCTGATCAGCCTGCGAGTTACTGCGAGTTACTCGCAAGCTGATCTGGGTTAGACATTGTAAACCCTGATCAGCCTGCGAGTTACTGATTTAGGTTTACAATGGACGCAAAGGCTATTATAGTTGTGCTTAGCGGGTTAAGGGTTAACTATTAAATGTACTGTTATATATAAGGACTTTATAGTTGTGCTTTTTAAAGAATAAAAGCTTTAATATTTGGTTTCACCATGTTTGCTTTTAATATTCCGATCATGTCTCCCGGCCGGTCAATAGGACAAAGGAATTGGGACCAATGCCTAACTGCTGCAGGATCGTAAGAGGCATTGATCAAAGATCAGCAAAGCTTATGCCATGGTGCGGTGTCCGTTGTCCGTCTGTCCGTAAACTTTTTTTTGTAGCGACTACTCCTCTGAAACTACTGGATGGATTTTCATGAAACTTTACAGGAATGTTTTCCATGATGTCTAGTTGATTCTTGAAAAAATGCAGGTTGATGTGAAATCCAAGATGGCCACCAAAGCTAAAAATAGATTTTTAAAAAACAAGTTTGTAGCGACTACTTCTTGAAAACTATAAGCAATAGTGATATGGGACTTTTTCTAAAATGATCAGCATGACATGGTGTTGGTCCATGTCGAAAATCGTTTTGAATTGACGTTAAACATGGCTGCCAACGGCCATGTTTGTTTACATAGAGTTATATAGTAAAAACTGGTAGCGTCTACTCTTCTAAAACAATTTGACGGATTTTCATGAAACTTCACAGGAATGTTGCTCTTGATGTCTAATTGATTCTAGCAAAATTTCAGGTCTGCCGGAAATTCAAGATGGCCACCACGGCAAAAAACAGATTTTTTAAAAACAAGTTTGTAGCTACTACTTCTTCAAAACTATAAGTGATATTGATATGGGACTTTTTCTAAAATGATCAGCTTGACATGATGTTGATCCTTGTCGAAAATTATTTTGATTAAACATGGCCGCCAGCAGCCATCTTTGTTTACATAGTTATATAATACAAATTGTAGTGACTACTCTCTGAAACTACTTGACAAATTTTCACGAAACTTCACAGGAATGCTGATCTAGCTATCACAACTTATCATTAGAGCTTCAAGGTAATTGACCTCTTGTTAACAATCAGAGTGCACTGCCTCACTACTGCATGATCATAAGAGGCATTGAATATGTTTTTAACAATCAGAGTGAAGTGCCTCACTACTGCATGATCGCAACAGGCGTTGAATATGTTTTTAACAATCAGAGTGCATGCACCTCACTACTGCATGATCGTAAAAGGCGTTGAATATGTTTTTAATAATCAGAGTGCAGTGCCTCACTATTGCATGATCGTAACTCGCACGAGGCGTTGAGTATATTTTTAACAGAGTGCACTGCCTAACTGCTGCATGATCATAAGAGGTGCTGAATATGTTTTAACAATCAGAGTGCAGTGCCTCACTACTGCATGATCGTAACAGGCGTTGAATATGTTTTTAACAATCAGAGTGCATGCACCTCACTATTGCATGATCGTAAGAGGCGTTGAGTACATTTTTAACAAACGGAGTGCAGTGCCTCACTACTGCATGAGCGTAAGAGGCGTTGAATACGTTTTTAACAATCAGAGTGCACTGCCTAACTGTTGCATGATCGCAAGAGGCGTTGAATACGTTTTTAACAATCAGAGTGCATTGCCTCACTACTGCATGATCGTAAGAGGCGTTGAATATGTTTTTTAACTATCAGAGTGCACTGCCTAACTATTGCATGATTGCAACTCGTAAGAGGCGATAAATACATATTTAACAAATCCGGGTGCACTGCCTAACTGCTGCATGATCGCAAGAGGCATTGAATAAGTTTTTAACAATCTGAGTGCACTGCCTAACTGCTGCATGGTCGCAATAGGCGTTGAATATGTTTTTAAGAATCAGAGTGCACTGCCTAACCGCTGCATGATCGCAAGAGGCGTTGAATATGTTTTTAACAATCAGAGTGCACTGCCTAACCGTTGCACGTTTTTAACTATCAGAGTTCACTGCCCATCTATTGCATGATCGTAACTAGTAAGAGGCGTTAAATACATATTTAACAAATCCGAGTGCACTGCCTAACTGCTGCATGATCACAAGAGGCGTTGGAATATGTTTTTAACAATCGGAGTGCACTGCCTAACTGCTGCATGATTGCAAGAGGCGTTGAATACATTTTTAACTATGCACTGCCTAACCGTTGCATGATCGCAAGAAGCTTTGAATATGTTTTTAACAATCAGAGTGCACTGCCTAACTGTTGCATGATCGCAAGAGGCGTTGAATATGTTTTTAACAATCAGAGTGCAGTGGCTCACTATTGCATGATCATAAGTGGCGTCAAATAGGGGTTTTAAAAATCAGTGTGGTTTCTGAATCCCTGCTTTGTGTTTTTATCTCCATGTACATGAGGCTTGGATCCAGAAAGTTTATATCCGTCTTTGCACCATATAACCTTTATTGTTGTGGTGTTTTACTTTATGGTTATTTTGACCCGCAACTTCAGTGTTGATGGTGCAATATAATACTCATGTAACTAATGTTGCTATTATACAAATACTGCTGCTTCCTACTGTATTAATACATCCCACTCAACTGCTCTATTATGTTTGTTTGTTGTGCACCGCCACGAAAGTGGAGCAGGCATATAGCATTATCTTTGTTCGTAATTATTAAAATGTTTTACATTCAAGTTTTCATTAAGCCATTTCTCAGACATCAGAAGCCATAGAGCTTTCAGAAGCCGTAGAGCTTTCAAACGTTACACGTTTACATATACATGACAGCAGTATGTTCCTAACAAAAGTAGGTCAATATAAAAGACCTTGATCTACTTTTCACACTGTTAATTTAGAGTTTCGTTTTATGTGACCTACAGCGCTAAAGCGGGGCATCCGTGTCCTATGGACACATTTTCTAGTCAGCTGACTATACTAAATAGTCATAATTTGACAATCCAAACTACATACATATTTGCAATATATATTAATAAATTTAGAAATACCATATATATTAACAAAAGAAAGTACTTTGCATTTATTTTCAAGACAAAGTTCAAAATGCAAAAATTACTTTTCCTTAACAAAAAATCTTCCATTTGTATTTTGAATGAGCTGTTGTTTACATTCGTTTTCATGTGTTGTGTTTAAAAAACAGTTTATCTGATTAGTGCATGTAACTTTTGGCTTGTACTGAAACTGATAAATGCTCATTCAAGACTCGTATTAATCTCTTACAAAACTTGTGCCAAAACTAAGATGAAATTCGAAGTTATTAACCATGTAATTTATATGTCCTTCTCAGCTCTTAGAGGAGCCGACATGGCTCAGCGGATAGACTTTGAATCCGGAGATCACAGGGTCTAGTTGCACCTGCACCACTCGGTTTCATCAGTGTACATTGGCAAAACACATGAAATATAAATTCCTTAGCCGTGTCTGTCGGATGGGAGTGTAAACTGGTCCTCTGCGCATGTTCGAGAACCACAGCAATATATTTGATACTAATCAATAGTAAGTGTAGGGCAAGGTTCCTGGCTCCGTATTCATAAAGCTTCTTATCAATAATTTTTAATAATGCTATGGATTAATAAAACATACAGCTAAATATTATCTTAACCCTTAGCCTGCTAAGAGTGACTACAATAGCCTTTGCGTCCATTGTAAACCCACATCAAGTTACTTGCAGGCTGATCTGGGTTTACAATGTCAGGCTGCTGATCATTCATTTCCCCCAAAATACCCCTTTGTCACATAAATGGAATGGTCTTAATTCAAAGAAAGAACAGTCCATTATATGAATACGGACCCTAGATTCCCATGTATCTTTTCCGTCTCTCTTCTAAAGGTGACTCTACATAACCTAAGATAATGTATTGATATGTATTCAATTCTAACCCTTTAGAGTTTTTGTGACGCCTTCGCCTTTGTCAACGGTCAAGTTTTGCGTTTAGGTCAATTTCTCACAACTGTATGCACTAGACCTTTCAAACTTTGCTTAAAGTTGTATCTTGGGTGTTACATCGCAACGTGACAAAGCAAATGTGGAAGTGACCTTGAATCTCCAGGCAAAGGCCAGATAAATTAATAATTTTTACATTCAACTTTTGCATTTAGGTCACTTTTTCACGAACTGTATGCACTAGACCTTTCAACCTTTGCTTGAAGTTGTATCTTGGGTGGTACATGACAACGTGACAAAGCAAATGTGGAAGTGACATTGACCCTCCAAGCAAAGGGCAGATAACCTTATAATTTTTACCCTGAACTTTTGCGTTTAGGTCACTTTTTCACAAACTGTATGCACTAAGACCTTTCAAACTTTGCTTATAGTTGTATCTTGAGTGGTACATTGTAACGTGACAAATGTGGATGTGACCTTGACCCTCCAAGCAAGGGGCAGATAACTTAATAATTTTTACCTTCAACATTTGCGTTTAGGTCACTTTCTCACAAAATTTATGCTTTAGACCTTTCAAACTTTGCTTATATGTAGATGTTTCTTGGGTAGTACATCACAACGTGTCAAAAATCAAATGTGGATGTGACCTTCACCATCCAAGCAAATGGCAGATAACTTTAATTGTTACATTTGCATCACTTTCTCATGAACTATAATTATACACTAGATGCTTTAAACCTAGTTTATAGCTGAATTTTTGAAAGACAAAACATTCTATTTTAACATAGTTGTGTCTTGGGTAGCGCATCTTTTTGGACACATGGATTTCATCTATGACCTTGACCTACTTTTTGGAGCTAATGATTCCATCTATGACCTTGACCTACTTTTTGGAGCTAATGATTTTTTATTTTTATTTTTAGAATGGCATTCTAAACAAACGCACTCAAATCTCATCTCAGCAAACGGTAAACTCCATTGTTTTTAGTTATTAAAATGTTTACAAACTTCCATTTAAGCATCATTTATCTTTTATTTTTTAGTCCCGCCCCATTAGGCGAGACATGTGAATCCGCAGATTTCTTGTTAGTTTGGGCAAAAAAGCACAAGCATTTGATAGAATAGACTGCGATGATCTTTGCACCTTTTTGTGTAAAATGGAATGGTGCTATATATTGACAGTGCATCAGAGTTTTGAATAAAATACTTCTGAATCATGCCAACTCCTTATTACATTTAACGAGAGCGCACCAGATGTTGCCCCAACCCTTCAAAGCAACCTTTAATGTTTAAGAAAACAAATGAACACAACCTGTACTACAGCCATCAATTTAATACAGCCATCATTTTATTCCATCAACAAATTTCAACAACTGCCCACTAACAAATTTACGCCATGTAGATGAAGTCACACTGTTACTAAATGCATTTAGTCTACATCTCTCTCAAATTAACAAACTACATGTACTTAAACACTCTGCATTTTTAAGGGAAATCCACAGTTTTTACTTCAATCATCACAAACATGATTGAAGTTTAAAAGTTTGGACGCAAACCAATATCGCACGACGTCAAGACGCATCCTCGGGTGTATTCTGTTGTTTTGCCTCTGCTTCACGTGCCAATCGTTTCTGTATGTGATATGGGACTTTCTTCACCTTTCCTCTGGCTTCACGTTGGATTACCATCTCTTCCTTGAAGTCAGCATGCTCATCTCTTCAAATAAACGTGCATTTTCTGCTTAGCTTGTCATCTTACACTTATTTAATCCCAAATTATCTTTTGGGGTACCGGTATATAGCCTTACGATCAAACTTTGAGTAAATTTTATGCACTGCTAGATAATTTTACAAATAAGTTTAAAACAAATACATTACGTTGTATCCCATTGATGCTGCACTTGAGCATAAAACAAGTAGCAAGCAGGGCCAAATATAGCACAGGTATTGTGTATTGAAACAAACATTAAAAAAGGTATAATAACTTTTCTTAAGTTTCAAATTAGTTTGATAATGACAAAATGTTATGAACACATATTTTTTTTATCAACAATAACCAGTAGGCAGGTGATTTATACTCTACTTTGATTAGCTGACAGGCTACTTCTTGCAGTCAACAACAGAAGAACTATAAAATACTTTTAAAACTTCCCTGAAATGCAAAAACAGAATCATACGGAAACTAAAGGTGAAGGTAACAGTTCCACATGTTTTTTTTACAATAAAATTTGAGGGCTAAGTGGAAAACTATTCTAACTACATAAAAATCTTGAACAAGATACAGTAGTTTTCCACTAATCCCTCAAAATAGTCTGTGAGAAAGAAAACAAACAGAAAGTATTCCTACCTGAATAATCCATGGTATCTAACTCCATCCATCAGCTGCTTGAGCTCCCGGTGTCTCGGGTAATATTTCACTATGTATGGATTTAAATGAGCCGGCTGACAAGAAAATATCCTGACGACTTTCGTCGATTTCTGGTCCGTTGGTCGAGCTACTTCTCCCAAAATTCTCGCCGAAAGACGGGACATACGCTGTGCATATTTTGACATGATGATGGGTTATAGTTGTTAAACTATAAATGAAAAACACTTCTCACAACCTGAAACAAGCAACGTGTATGTTAAGATAATATATCCGAATGAAACTAGAAAATGTGATCATGGGACCTAAATGCCCCACTTACAGGTTATCAGTTGATTTAAACAAATTTTATTGCCGTATAATATGCAAACGGGTTGGGCCACAAGTTCTAACAACATTAGTTACGGCCCTTCAGTTACTAATCAGATGGAGCAACCAAATTGTTTAGTCCAAAAAAATAGAAATTCATTGAAAACACATACATTACACGTACGTAGATGTGTGTATGACATGTAAATAATATCTGTGGCTTTGATACATGAGTAATGGAGTACTATAGCTATCCCGCCAACAAAACTCAAATTTTATAAAATGTGTACACCGTTTTCTTAACCTACTGACGACGAGGTCTATATATAACTTACATATTTTGAGAATCCAAACGCTATAGGCACAATATAAATTGCTTTAATTGACCAGCCAGGCCACAGGCCAAACCTCAAAACAGGAGCACTGAATTAAGAGTTACCAACTTCAATTCATTTTATGCATATTCATGGGTCAGTCAACTATTCATCGGTTATTATATGGATTCTCGGCAGCACTACAAATACATACATGTAAGCTATTTTGATTCTTTAATAAATTATCCATCTATTCCATCAGAGAACTAAGTCACTGAGTCAATGAATAAAACCAGGGGAAAAACAGTACCCTTTACGTGTGAGAAAAGCCACAGTAAGACAATGAATGTGTGTTATATTACTCATTTCATTTAAAAAGTGTCAACTTTAATTACGATCTCATTTAAATCATATCCTAATTACGCTTTGATACTCTCCGCTAAAGGATCTGACAACACTGCATTGAAGGTTTCATCTAATCAATATTCATGAGAAGTACAACTAAATTCAAAACCAATGAAATCACACATTTTATATGCACTTCAGATGATATTCGAGTGAACCGAACAAACAAAAATTCACATAAAACACATAGATCTATATCCGAAAAAAAGATAGTCTTCGTGTGTTATTGCTGAAGGTTGCAAGATAAATTCAAAACAAGAGGCCCAAGAGGGCCTGTGGACGCTCTACTGGCTAAAGATAAAGTTTATGCACAAGGTCCCTTAACTCTTTCAAATATTGATCAACCAGAACATGGTGATGATATACGCAACTAGGCTTGGTACTGATTGTCCCTGACAAGTTTCATTGAAATCCAGCCAGAGGTTCAGGAGAACTAGTCTTTACAAAGTTAGTTATTAAAACCTTTAAGGGGTCATAACTCTGCCAAAATTCATTCAACCAGAACACGGCAATGATAGGTGCAACAGGGCTTGGTACTGATCATCCCCATCAAGATTCGTTGAAATTCAGCAAGGAGTTCAGAACAGACTAATCTGGACAACGTTTCTCTATTAAAACCTTTATAGGGCCACAACTCTGACAAAAATCATTCAACCTGAATATGGCGATGATATGCACAACTAGGCTTGACACTGATCATCCTTGTCAAGTTTCGTTCAGGAGAATAGTCCAGACAAAGTTTGTGTATTAAAACCTTTAAAGGGCCATAACTCTGCCAAAAATCATTCAACAGGAACACGGCAAAGATTTGCACAACAGACCTGGAACTGATCATCCCTAAAATAAAAAAATTTGTTTAAATCCGGCCAGGGGTTCAGGAGAACTAGTCAGGACAAAGTCTGTGTATTAAAACCTTTAAAGGGACGTAACTCAACGTAACATAACACGGTGACGATATGTACAACTAGGCGTGGTACTGATCATCCCTGAAAAATTTCAATGAAATCTGGCCAAATGAAGGCCCTTTCTTCTTAATGAGGCCAAAATATAGCATATTTCAGAAAATGCTGGTTTTCAAACTTGTCGCAGCTTTCATTTATATTAAAAATCTGGTAAAGTTTGGTAAAGATCGGACGAAAAATGAAGGCCCTATTGTCTTAACGAGGCAAATTATAGCATTTTTAACTAAATCAAGGGCCACAACTCCACTGTTGCTGGTCCGATCTGGCTGGTTTTCACACTTGTCCAAGCTTTCATTGATATTAACAATCTTGGTAAAGATCGGATGAAAAATGAAGACCCTATCGTCTTAACGAGGCAAAATATAGCCTTTTTAACTAAATCAAGGGCCACAACTCCACTGTTGCTGGTCCGATCTGGCTGGTTTTCACACTTGTCCAAGCTTTCATTGATATTAACAATCTTGGTAAAGATCGGATGAAAAATGAAGACCCTATCGTCTTAACGAGGCAAAATATAGCCTTTTTAACTAAATCAAGGGCCATAACTCTGCTGTTTCTAGTCCGATCTGGCTGGTTTTCGAACTTATCCGAGCTTTCATTGATATTAACAAGATGGTAATGTTTGGTAAAGATCGGATGAAAAATGAAGGCCCTATCGTCTTAACGAGGCAAAATATAGAATTTTAAACTAAATCAAGGGCTATAACTCTGCTGTTGTTGGTCCGATCTGGCTGGTTTTCGAACTTGTCTAAGCTTTCATTGATATTACCAATCTGGTACAGTTTGGTAAAGATCGGATGGAAAATGAAGGCCCTATCGTCTTAACGAGGCAACATATAGCATTTTTAACTAAGTCAAGGGCCATAACTCCGCTGTTACTGGTTCGATGTGGCTGGTTTTCGAACTTGTCCGAGCTTTCATTGATATTAACAATCTGGCCAGTAGAGCTAAAAATGCAATAAATGGCATGTTTTACATCAAGAATACGAAGAAAATCATGTGTTTTGAAAATATATTATTACGACATTAGATTTTCTGAATAGATCTAGTATGTCATAGTATGTCTGGCCCGCTCAGCTCAGTTGATAGTGAAGTGGACTATTGACCCGCGAGTGTAATATTAGTGTGGGTTCAACCCCACGAATCGGTACTTATTTTTGTACTGCTCAGGGTTCCGGAAATACGGTTGCCCGCCGCCCCGGGCAAGTGGATTTTGGGTGCGGGCAAGTGACCTTCGCAAATCTGGTTGCCCGCCGTTTGCCCGACTGAACGTTTCCATTCCAGACCAAATCAAGTGACAAACTAGCCATATCAGAATTTGATAACTCAATAAAACTGGCCGCTGTTTTTCGCCGCTAGCGATTGTTAATATGATCAAACAACTTTCGGTACAATCAACATTCTCGCCCCAGGCAGCTTAATTTGTGGCATTATTTCAATGAACAACTAATTAACCCAGACGCGCATTTCACACCATTTCACAATTTATCCTGACACGACCGTCAGACGTGTGTCCATTGTCAAATGAAATCGCGGCAATCATGTCCATGACCTCCCAACCATAAACACAGCTACTAGCAGAAATCGTTTCCAAATAATCCCTGAAAGTCATTTGGACCTTCCATCAATTAACTACAGAAAACTCTTTCTTAATTTGCAAATTTAATGTGTCAAAATAATGATTGACAGACCCACGTGACGTGATGATCTAGCCGAAGATTTTTTCGTAACGAAAATACATTTTCTTTTATTGAGCACTCGTTTATCAATGCGATTTTATGAGGTATTTGGTGTATTTCATTGATATACTCTGTAATTAAACGTATATGGAAGTGCATACTACACAAATAAGTTGCATAACTTAGCGTAATGCGCATGTCATGGGTTTTCGCGATTTCAAAACAATCACGGAAACTTTTTCTCTAGTTCTGAACTTTCGCTTTTGATAAATAAGGTTACTGCTACTACTTCTTAAACAATTCCTAGGGAAAACCCTATTCATGCCTCTTGCTTTCATCTAATTCCCTTTAGTTCAAAGACAAAGGCGTAGGAACGTTACCATGGTAACAGATATTGGGGGCCAAGTGAATATTTTTAATAACGTTTTTGTCTCGTTTCTTTGCTTGTCACACACTTAAATGAACACAATAGCTTCTTTTTTTTCTGTCTAGTGGTTAATTGTACACACTGTGACATTAAAAGTTCCATACACTAGCTGCCAAGCAATCTTTCTGGATGGTCATCAAAAATAATGGGGTGGTGAAGTAACACAAATATGTAATAGACACAAAGAAGAACCGCTTGATTTTTTTATATCAATAAATACAATGTATTAACTAATACAATTAAATACATTCTCCCATTCTTTTTCAACTAAGTATAATGGTCCAAATTATGCGGCGGTCTATCCCGTTTAACACGAATAATCGTAAAGCGCCAATTTTTAGGGCAATTAAGTGTTCTTAAATGTGGGGCAAGTGACATTATGGGCAGGGCAAGTGACTTTTGAAAATCCACTTGCCCTGGGCAAGTGGATTTTCAAAATATTTCCAGAACCCTGTCGCTACTGAATTCCGTCAAATAATCTTGTTTTTTATTTTTCAGTAAATATTTATTTCAATAATGCTTGGTGTGTTATGTTTGTCAGCACAATTATTTTGTGTTTTATAAGCTACAAGTTAGGACATTGTCTCTTTCAATACCGAACGTAGACTGCTCCACAGCGTTTGACGGACATGCGACATGCCATAGCAATTTTGTAGCGCGATTCAGGGTTGTTTCTAATTTTTGAAACAGGTGGCTACTTTGTTTTGACAGGCGGCTACCATTAGTGATCAAGCAAAGCGAAAGAGGTTGTTAGGGGGTCCGCGGGCATTCTCCCCAGCGTATAAGCATGGGGTCTAATTACATGTAATCTCCTGTTTTTTGGTGCTAATTAAGGTCAGGATTTTTAGTTATTTCATGATTCTTTCAAATGATGCAATAATTCCATAATATTTGATACTGTTTTAAAAAATAAAAAATTGTTACAGTCGGCTCAAAATTCAAAACAGACGGCGAATATAGCCGTCTGCCGGCTACTGGAGACAGCCCTGGCGATTACCATGTAATTGACCTTCTCGAAATCCTTCTGATTTTCAAATATCATTCATTAATATCAGTTACAGGTAACTACATCATAGAATTAATATCCTCAAAGAATAAAACCGAACTTTAACTCTAAGTGTTAAAGTTCGGTCTTATTCTTTGAGTATATTGTCAAATTATTATAAATTTAAGTTATTGTTTAACTTTACTTGTCCGTTATAATTTAACACCCTTGTTCAAATAACAAGACTTGTTATTTATTTGAACAAGGGTGTTAAATTATAACGGACAAGTAAAGTTATGTACTTAATACACTAGTACACAAACAATGCCGATGGTGAAACTTTTGCAATATGAATTCTATTGAAAACGAATACCACTTCTTGCTTGTCAGACTTATGTGTCATGCTAATTTTATATTTAATTTTTAATAAGAATTTGACTACATGTATTTCAAGGAACTATAAAGTTAATTTATAAACACTATATTCACACATGTTATACACCACAATTGATGCTCGACAGTTTTTAAATTTTCAACAAAATGAATTTGCTTTTAATCATCATAATAATTATGATAAACATGAAGATTAATTTGTCAATTTAATTTACCAAATAAAAGAAATCAAACTCTTATCATCAAAGGTATTTGTCATATTTGCATTCCACGTGAATATACATATTAACCCGTAACCCGCTAAACACGACTATGCTAGCGTTTGCGTCCATTGTAAACCCAGATCAGGCTGCTGATAAGTCATTTCCCCCAAAACACTCCTTTGTCACATAAATGAAATGGTCTTAATTCAAAAAAAGAACAGTCCATAATTTATATATATGTACAGAGCAACAGATAATCTTTTGAAAGTAATTGGGTATTACCCCATAGTTTTGGTTTTAATTGGGTATCGGCCAAATTCCTTTGGTTATTATGGTGAGTTGTCCAAAACTGGTACGAATTATCTCGGGTACGAGTTGTCTCGTATACCAGGGTTTGACATTAACAGTTGTCCCCTTGTCCTGTGCCATGTAGATTCTACTGGGGACAAGTTAATTGTCCCGTTAATTGTCCCAAGTTAATTGTCCCAGGTGACTTGTCCTACGGACAACTAAATTTTAAAAAAGAAATGAATTTTACATCTTTAAGACTTGTGAGTGAAAAAATGTCAAAACATTGGTGAGCACATTGTAAATGACAAATAAAACCCATCTTGTTTTCATTGGTGGAATACAACTGAGGGAATGTAATGTCACTTTCATGACTGCTCTTGTTGTTTGTATCACTTTTACATGAAGTGCGGGGACAAGTAAATTTGACTGGGGACAAGTAAATTGTATAAGTTACTTGTCCTGTCCTATGGACAAGTTGCTGAAAAAAGTTAATTGCAAACCCTGTATAAATAATTCATAATATTGCTGTCACGGTTGACTTGTTGTTTAAGCTGGCATAATTGCGTTGTATTTAGAAAACTGTATGGTAAGTGTAAACTGGATTCGTGCCGCATACTCTACATTTATTTCAAAGCGAAAGAATCATATGCGTACTGTATGGCAAGTGCATACATGTATATAAAATAATCATTTAATTTTAGAACTGATTGAATGATTCTCACTCTCAGACTCACTGCTAAGAGATGAGTAATTTGCATACTGGTTCATTTAAATAGAAGTTCATTGCGATGACATTCATAGTTCTCTTATCTAAATGTATAGAACACATACCAAAACAACTTAATGAAGTAATGAGGTCATAATTCGTCAACTCAACACTACTTTCGTCTTTTCTCTCTTGCAGATGTTGACCTTCATAGGCTTGTTTGGTCAAGTTTTAGGACGAATATAGAATATATTCGTATAGCCTACCAGTTCCTCCTTATGGCAGGGATGCTTTCCAACCGAAACCGACTTCCATATATTTGTGTTTAACTTTAAAGTGTAATAATAAAAATAAAATAAAGAGTCCAATTAAGCTGAACTAGCAAACTAGTTATGTGTACTCGATTAAATTATCAGAATTTTTTCCGTGGCATCTTGGATTATTTTAATCAAGCTAAGAAGGAAGGGGATTTTCCGATTGTTGTGCTGTCAAAACAATCGTTAACAGTCATCATACTAATTTGTAAGTATTGTTGTTACGTTAGTAAGTTATATTTTGCTAATCGGTCACCCAGTAAACCAATTAGAAAAGACATATTAAAAAATAATTTCAGTAAAAAAGTAAACATAATTTCGGATAATGAAGTTCGGATAAACATGAATATTTTCTGAGATAACCATCGATTGGATAGACAAAGGGCGATATCTCGTTATCTCGACTATATCACATCTGTTTTGTAGTTGTTACTCCAATGTTAAATGAACTTTAATGGCCAACTCAATGGCTGAATACAAAAGAAAAATTACCTCTCTAACACTTTCATTTTTATAAAATTAATCTTCTTTCAAATAATTAACTCTGAATTTTGTATTCGCTTTGTAGCACGATTTTCGGAGAAAAGGCAAGCTACTCTACTCTTCCAGGCATTGGCGTAAGCGTAAGCGTTCCCTTGGTGAACTTTTTTCGGTAAGCTCATATCTTGCCTACTTTCTCGATCAGCAACCTATTTTGATAAAGTTTGTCAATTTTGGGGTTAACATTTTATGGTATGCTTATATCTCGATCACAAACTGCCTGCCAGAACTCAATAGAACTTCACACGTGTCAGGGATTTTTCTAGACCCAATAAGGGGCCATTTTGGCCCCTATCCCCCAGTCTAATCCGAGCCTTCTCTGACCGTCACCAGCCCTTTTTAAGATTTTGATATTCATCTGGCTGTGTACCTAAAAAGCTACACAACCATACATGTGATATTTTCAGGAGGGTTACCTGGGAGATTTGACTTTGTTTCCAGGGAGATTTGACAAAAACAAGGGAGGTTTTTATTTTCGAATTTTTAACGCGTATCGGTAGTTTTTTTTCTGATATAAACCTTAATAAAGGAGGTAAATCAGCAAATAAACATGATATTTTATAAATACAATACTGTTTATGTCATGTTAGCATAGCATATAATTAAGTATAGCATTTAATTAAGTATAGCAAAACTAAGCATAGCACATAATGAAGATTCTTCCCATTTTATACACAGACAAAACACTTCTCTAATCATGACAAACTGCAATCAATTAGTTGAAATCGTCGTCCTTTAATTGTCCTCAATTAAATTTTAATATTAATCCAATTAATACACCAAATATCAAGCGATGCTGAATTCGCTAATTACCATCCCACTTATAGTCAGTATATTTCTATCAATCTCCATTGGACATTACAGATATCGCCGCCACGTGTCATCAACAAACAGTCCAGTCATTATTTTCACACAATAAACTAATTAGCTGACATGCTAATCCTTTTAATTACCTGCCCAGGGGCAATGTTTTCACAGATATAGATAAGACGGTTGGTGTTTATTTTCTAGATCATTCGGAAAACTCGGTCTTGATCCTATAAATCATAGCAATTACCCAAAAGGATTCGCAAATAGCGAAATTTTGGAACTCGGCGGAAAAATACCGGGAGAAATGGAGCTCCAGGCGGGAGGCCGGGAAATTCCATGAAATCCAGGGAGAAAATTGCTCCCGGCCGGAGATATCACATGTATGCACAACAAAAAAAAAAGGCTTTTAGGGTCAAGAGAAGGCTTGGATAACCCACAATCCAAAATATCCTCATATTTTCCAAAAAAAAAGCAAAATATTTTCCTTACATGCCTGTTAAATGTAGCCCTTAGTTTGACAATGTATTTGTTGCATACTTGTATTTATAAGGGGTGATACTATTCCCCGGTCGATTTCCCGGTTACTTCCCGGTTAAAACCCGGTTGAAAAGGGGTGGCAAATGTGATGTGTGTGTGGATGTTTCAGATGTTTTAATGACATATATGTCTGATACATGTATTCATTTTTCCATAATCACTAACAAAAATGTTGAGAAAAAAAAAGAAAGTAGTTTAATTAAGTGTTGAATATTGGTGTTTTTTCACAATAATTTGACTGGTTTTGGCAATTCCCGGTTCAGTTTCGGAGAAAGTTAAAGGATAACAATGCCTTAATAGTTCATTATTTATTGTTTTATTTCATAATATATGGTATTATTAACTCATAACAATAATAAAAATGGAAATAAAACAGAAAATAAACGTTTTATTGCTTTATTTCCAACACCCGTATTTCGTGTAAGGAAAGCCGTAGAAATTACAGGTGAAGCGTTATGTCTGCACGTCGTGAGAAACAGATTTTTAAAACCTTATATCCAATGTTGTATTAATTATATTGTATTATTTCAATTTTACAGCTTGAATGCTTTTGTCCACTTAAATGTTAATGGGTATGAAACTGTATATGTTATTGAGCCTGAAACTCTTATTGTAATTTCTAATTAAAGTATAATGTAACAGTTGGAATATTATTAGTATTCTTCATTAGTACTTATCAATACATGTTATTCAAAAGTGTTAAATGTTTGTTTCCCGATCATGGCTTTGTTTAAGTGTACAACTGGTTTAATTATGAAATTACTCTTCAAACTTCAAATTGAAAACTTAAAAGAAACCAAATTAAGCTGACAAACAAACAGTACCTCAATATAAAACATTACACTTAATTCAATCAGTTCGTGCGACTGTGTTCTGTTTGTGATGATTAAAGTACAAGTGACGGCGTAATTAAAAGCGGAAGCTTAAAACATCCTTTTCAAGTCTTGATCAAAAAATATTTTTTTTAAAAATAAACAAAAAAACGACCGTACAGTAATTAACATGGTAACCCATTTCAACACTCATAAAGAAAATACACATATAAATCTTCAAATATAGAAATGGTTTTCATATTCAAAAGGAACAGATTACATATTCCATATATAACATGCGTATTAAATGTTAATTTGAGTTTAAAATTGCGTTAGTGTTAATCGTGTTTAGTGCTGTAGTTTAAAATGGCTCCTAAGACTTTGATTATAGGACATAGTCAAGTGCGTTATTTTCATCAATGTGTCGAAGATGACGTTCAGTGTTTGTGTTTTCCTGGATCTAAAGTTGAACATTTGTTGGAATTACCAAACGTAAAAGAGCTGATTCCTAAAGTTTCGGTAAGTTTCCGTGTTTTATATTTACTATTCATTTTTTCTTCATACTTAATTACTTACAATTAATATTACCGTTAATAATACCTATATTATGATATTCTTAGTAATAAGACCTTAAAGATTGCCGCGCGTCCCTGCTACATTAACAGCTTCATTTAACTAGGGATTACAACGTACACGTGTCAACCGTAATGGGATTAAATTATTTGTTGCTGTATATTACTATGTTTTAATAAATATATATTTTTTGTTATCTTTTTTACTCGATTTATATTTCAATACCTTTGATTAATCAGAATAGGATATATTATGATATTCCTATTAATAAGACCTTAAAGATCAAAGATTGTCGCGTGTCCCTGCTACATTAACAGCTTCATTTAACTAGATAAGTGTGTCTATTATTACCGGTTCGATTACAGTAATGGGATTAAATGATTTTGATGTATATTGTAAAGGACAATTCGCACCTTTAGACAGGCCGGAATGCACATGTAAAATCATTGTGCTTTGACAAGCGTCAACCTTAACTATAACTTTAAATCTGCTTGTTTATTAAGGTTTTCAAATTTACTTCGTTATTCCATCTGAGATTTAAATGTCACAAGAAGAAGAATAAAACAATTTGCTTTGAACACACAGTAACACTGATGTACATTATGATATCTCTGTTTAGACTGTTGTGGTCCACACAGGCATCAACAATTTTCCAGCAGACGACGCATCTAGTCTCCTGTCGAAGTTCCAGACGTTATTTAATGACATTCTGGAGCTAAATCCAAAGAAAGAAATCTCTTTCTCTCTCTCTCTTTCTCTCTCTATGATAGGTTTTATAGCCCGTTATTTTTAGGGCTCTGCTACAATGACATGGTATTATATTCGTTCAGTACAAAATCAAATCAATCAATCAATCAATCAATCAATCAATCAATCAATCAATCAGTCAATCAATTGCACAAAGTGTAATTAATAACGAGTGTATTAAATGTGTCCCTGAAATGAGTGCTTTTATTGTTGAAGGTACTGGCGGAAATAAATACGCCGTTACATTATTCCCTAAAGAAACATGTCAATGTCCATCTACCGATACTTGTTACCATATTTTAGCTGCCAAAAAAAGTATAGGAATGCATACATTAAACCAGGGTCGATATATAAACGTTAATGTATAGTGACCCTGATTAAACGAAAAAAAGCAAAAGAAATTAATAAGTTCGATGAGATATAAAAACCGCCCACGTTCCCAAAAAAGATTAGGTCAAAAAAGGCCTAAGCCCTCTGATTATGAAGTTATTCCAGCACCGGATTCAAAATTAGCTATCATTTTAGAAGAAAATATCACTTTTGAAAATATCACTCCAAAATCAATGAAAATGTCATCTACAAACGACGACTGTGGTTAAAAGAGTTAGATCTAAAAATATCGGATAAACACGAAATTACAAATTATGATTGGTTAAATGATAAGCATATGACAGCCGTTAATTCAATTTTGATGGATCAAATCAGTGGATCATGAGTTTTAAAACAGTTCCAGACAGAGATTTTGTTTATTATATTGATAGTTTCGGAGAACGCCTTAAAGATATCAAATTAAATTTAAAAACTCAGTTATCACAAATATATGCGTCTTCAAGTGATAAGTTTATCAACATAAAAATTCCTAGGGTTCAACAACAGCCAAATTCCTATGATTGCGGTTTATTCGCGATCGCGAATGTAGTAGAGTTTTGTCACTTTCCACTTTCCTTTAATTTTAGAAATATTTAAAATGTATCTGCAATGCGTCCTCATTTAATTGAGTGTCTGAAAACGGGACGCATAACACCTTTCCCAAAAGAACCAATACGTGGAAGAAATTTAAGTCTGTCCTGTTTTAACCCAAAGGTAATAAATACAGTTATGGTGCCATTGTAGACAGCCTGATTTCGTTGACGACCTTATTTCATGTCAAAATAAAAAATGTAAAAAATGGTATCATACACAATGTGTCTCCCAAAATAAGTTACCTGTCCGTCTTGTCTCTATAAAAACCCTATAGTTTAATTATAATCATTCGAATTACAGTTACGTTAGCTCTACGGTATTGTTATCCGTGTACTACATACACATACTTTTATATATAATGTTATTTTTATTCTATTGTGTGTATGTCGCATACAAATGTATAGCTACATATATGAAGACTTGCTATATTTTACTATTTTGAGGTTTCCTCCTGTTAAAAAGTTCATTCATTTTTGTTGCAAAAAAACTATAATTAAATTATATGTCACTGTAAAACATAACCAATTCATATTTTCGATATGTGGTGTTTTACATACTGATAATATCTGTGTAGATCTATCTAGTTTTCTTGAATCTATAGTGTACTGTTTCTCACGACGTGCAGAAATAACGCTTCACCTGTAATTTCTACGGCTTTCCTTACACGAAATACGGGTGTTGGAAATAAAGCAATAAAACGTTTATTTTCTGTTTTATTTCCATTTTTATTATTGTTATGAGTTAATAATACCATATATTATGAAATAAAACCATAAATAATGAACTATTAAGGCATTGTTATCCTTTAACTGTCTCCGAAACTGAACCGGGAATTGCCAAAACCAGTCAAATTATTGTGAAAAAACACCAATATTCAACACTTAATTAAACTACTTTCTTTTTTTTTCTCAACATTTTTTTTAGTGATTATGGAAAAATGAATACATATATAAGACATATATGTCATTAAAACATCTGAAACATCCACACACTCATCACATTTGCCACCCCTTTTCAACCGGGTTTTAACCGGGAAATCGACCGGGGAATAGTATCACCCATTTATAAGAGCTTAATTTTGAAAATATTCCAAACATTTTTAGTGTCTTACTATGTAATATAGTAGGATTATTCTTTTCCCAATTTGTAGATTTCACGCGCATTTTTCCCAATTCAAAAGGCTCCTGGCGGCCCTACTTCCAAAAATGCAGAAAAATCCCTGCGTCTTACTATGATGACATCATGTATTCAATAGAAATAGATAAATATGCCATGCCCAAGTCACCAAACTGTGAAACCTATTTCGACAATGTGATGCCCCTTTTTGTACTTTGTTAAATTCTTGGTTAACCTTTTTTTGGTGAGCTCATATTTTAGAACTCGGTACAACTTCATACATGTAATTTGTATTGAGTATAAATAGATAAAATCCCACGCACAACAGTCTTTGAATTAAAATGTTTGTGTCACTAGCCCGAATTCTTATATATTCAATGAAACCTGTACATTTTCCTTTAGCCCGACTACATAAAAATCACTAGACCAAATGACAGTTTACTAGCCCAGGGGCTTCAGGCTAGTGGGTTAATTGAAGACTGGCACAAGTCACATAACTCTGCAACCTATTTTGGTAAAGTTATTCCCCTTTTTGTACTTTATCAGTTTATTGGTTAACCTTTTTTGATAAGCTCATATCTCAATAATCGCCTGCCAGAACTCAATAGAACTTCACTCATATGAATGTATTTAGTATAAATAGATATACTGGTTGTGTACCAGTTATCGTCATTCACCAGATTTCGTCATTATCAATAAAACGCTCGATGTTGTGCTTATTTTTCGACCCCATTTACAAATCACTATACACTATCATCAGACGATTGGAGAGGAAAAAAATATTTAGAAATGTTAACATACACTCTCAAACCAACTCGTTTACCTATATAAATACCGTTATAAACAAAACACAATCGGGGGAATCACGCGCTAATGCGCATGCGCAGGAAAATTTCCTTTTAAAATAGCTGACCTTTTACGTCGAACCATTGAATCAATTTGACATGCACAAAAAACTAAAAGTATGTGATGGAACGAAAACAACTAGTTCACGTCAATCAATTTCAATTTGCGGACAGTTATTTCCCTTTAAATTATGAACGTCGGAGTGAAGTAAATTACATCCGATACCTACAGTTTTAAAAAACATTTTAAATTGTAGATATATATTTTTTCTAGATAATTCTTTTTGTGTATTCATATGCAATGATATATTTATGTTTCAATTAATAACTACACACGTGTTCATCATCCCTAACATGGAGTTTTCGGTATTAAACTGAACATGATGATAACTGCTACATTCAGCTCAAACGACCGGCCCATTTCAGGCTATATTTAGTAACGGTCACATGACACTTGTTACTGAGAATAGGAACAATGTAAACACGGAATATTTACGGCAAAGGGGTAAGCTACTCTACCGGCAAAAATATTTATGAGATTACTAGTTTTGATTTAGATATATTAAAAAATCAACATAAAAATGACGATATCTGGTATATAGCCAGTACATGCCATGCGCAAGTCACATAACTGTGCAACCTATTTTGACAAAGTTATGCGCCTTTTTGTACTTAGTTTCTTTGATAACTTTTTTCTGAAAGCTCATGTCTCAGAAACTGCTTAACAGAAACACCTGTTGATAATACCACCTTTGAAAATGGGCAAAAATGAGGTAATAGATGTTGCTAAAAGGATTAATCCTTGTTGAATCATCATATTACGATTTCTGTTGTGTTAGAAAGAAATACATGGTTATTGAATTGTTGTGTAACGCCTCATTAACACATTGTCTAGGTTTATTTTGAGCCACCCACAGACAAGGATTCAAACTTGCTATTGAATAGAGTCATGTGTTTGGAGATAGACTTTGATGTACCACTTACATGCAGGGCAGGACATTTTGTTTCTGCGTTACTCGTCTTATGTAATATTTGAATGGTCAAATTGATAAATTTTTAAAGAATTAATCTGAATTTCTACTCGTCCTGCATCAATAAGCACTCGTCACGGCGAGTGGACAAGTGGAATTTTCAAGCCCCGACATGTATGTCCCCAACTCCCCATCCAACGGACGAAGCTGAAGGAAGAAATCTACTGGCACCAATGAGGCTCGTACCCGTGATCTCATGATTCAGAATGTACCGTGCTAACCACTGGGCCACCACAGCCAGAAAGCATGTTAAGTGTACTGCTGATCACTGTAAAAAAACAATTATCGGGGAAAAAATCCTGGCTCAAAACTCTGATTTTAGGCACTAAACCGCCAAATAACAGTCTTTGAATTAACCCACTAGCCCGAAGCCCGGGGCTAGTAAACTGTCATTCTAATGATTTTTCTTAATTTATATAGTCGGGCTAAAGGAAAATGTACGACTTTTCATTGAGTATATAAGAATTCGGGCTAGTGAAATGAAAACTGTAATTCGCAAAATTACTCTTCAAAACCGTTTATCAAAACTCTATCTCGGTATTCAGGTCATTTAATAAAAAAAAATTATTTTTTTTCATGGGTTTTTAAAGTACCCGTGACTGAATATGCGTAAAATAAATTATGAGTTGGTAACTCTTAATTCGATGCTCCGTTTTTGGGGTTTGGCCTGGCTGGTTAAAAGTATTCATGTTGTGTTTACAGAGTTTGGATTCTGAAGTATGCAAGTTATATATATACCGCATTGTCAGTAGGTTTAGAAACGGTGTACATATGTTGTAAAATGTGGCTGTTGTTGGCCTGATAGCTATTTTATTCTAATGGTTGCTGCTTAATCTAATGGTTGGTATATAAATGAATGCCGTCTAAATTACTGTTGTTGTTTTTTACTTTGCAGATCACAGATTAATTCACAAAAATGCCTATGACCAGCGGTAAAATGCGGCAAGAGCAGGAGAGAAAGATTAAGAAAAATCTAGTGTTTTTGAAGAAGAACATGGACGCGAAAGATCTGACAGATTATTTTATACAAGAAGAAATATTTGACTTCCCAGATATAGAAAAAATAAATGGTTATAACCCAAACACAACAGATACTAGAAACAACTGTTTCTTTCAGTTACTATTTCAAAGTGGGCCAAATGCCTATGATGTGTTTTTGCAAGCATTGCGAGAAAATGGACAGGATTTCCTAGCTGTGCAAGTGGACAATACTGAGGTCGTTGGTGGGGAGATTGTGTTAGGTATGTTGTAGCAATACTGATCGTCTCCCAGTTAATGTCAGGCCCGTAGGTGGAGATATTGTGCTAGGTATGTTGTAGCAATACTGACCATCTCCCAGTTAATATCAGGCCCGCTGGTGGAGATATTGTGCTAGGTATGTTGTAGCAATACTGACCATCTCCCAGTTAATTTTTGATTAATGATTATTTATTTATCAATATTGAAGTTGTTTTTATGTAAAGGATGTACATTCCTAAAATTCTGCCGAGGCAACTGCCTCGGTGTGCCTCAGCGTAGTACTGGCCTCAATGTGTCTGGTTGTTTGGTTGCCTGCAATTTCCCGTCTGCTCAGAATAATGAACATTGTCTTTGAACAACTGAAAATGTCTTCGAGTCGACCATTTTCAAACCAGAAGACCACCTAAATTTGGACATCCCCAACTATAAAAATGATGTTCTCATTCATCAAATTGTATACCGTTCTTGTTGATTTCTTCTTACAGTGACTATAACTCTGTCTGTTACAGTGACTGTAACTCCGTCTGTTACAGTGACTGTAACTCCGTCTGTTACAGTGTCTGTAACTCTGTCTGTTACAGTGTCTGTAACTCTGTCTGTTACAGTGTCTGTAACTCAGTCTGATACAGTGTCTGTAACTATGTCTGTTAGTGTTACAGTGTCTGTTAGTGTTACAGTGTCTGTTAGTGTTACAGTGTCTGTTAGTGTTACAGTGTCTGTTAGTGTTACAGTGTCTGTAACTCTCTCTGTTACAGTGTCTGACTCTGTAACTCAGTCAGAAATAGTTAAAAAGTATACAATCATCATGTTTACTCAATTTGTTTTTTCTAGATAATGCAAACTGGATTGCAGACATACCTGCAAATGTACGGAGCAAGCGTTTGTCAGAACGTGACCTCAGCAAGTTGGCACAGACGCTGGGCAAAGACTGGCAATTTGTGGCTTTAGACATGGGTCTGGCACAGAGTGTTATTGATCATGCAGTATTGGACAATCAGACGACAACGATGCAGATTTACTCGTGCCTGAATACTTGGCGGATAAGAAACTTTGAAATCGCCACTCTAGATAACTTTGTGAAAATTGTGGCCAATTGTAGCGACGCCACCACTGTGAATTGGGCTGAGATGAAGAGAATATCCGAGAGATTAAATAGAGATTAATTGTAGAAATTAAAGAACCTGTAATATAAATGAAAAAAGTTGATCCTTGTCCCTCGTCCTAGGTTTTACAAGCTATTATCTCCACCTAAGCATCGTCTGTTTAAAGAAACTAACCCGCCAAATAATGGCAAAATTAAAACAAGAGGGCCAAGATGGCCCTATAGCGCTCACCTGAGTATTGGCCCATTGTAGAACTTCTTCGAAATCTTATGGTCATATAAAATCTGTGCAAGTTTGCTTAAGATTGCTCAAGAAATGTGGTCTCTGTCGTGTTAACAAGATGAACTAGAACTATCACTGAAGGTGATAAATATCCTGCAACACCACTTTCAATTGCAAACATTGCATATAAAGAGACAAATTTGACAAATTTCTGACTTTTAAGTGACTTTCATAAAGATTGAATAATGAAATAATAAACAATGGAAATTTAAAAAAAATAACAATGAAAGGGCCATAACTCTGTGGTAGTACATGTATCTGGGGGAAGGGGAAAAAAGTAATAATTATAAAATATAATAATAAAAAAATAAAATAATAATAAGTGTGTGTGTGCGGGGGTGGGGGTGGGGGTGGGGTGGGGGAGGGGTATTATATGGAGGGATTTGAATCTGGCAACTTGTTTAAGCTTTTATTGATATTAACATTCTCAACCAATTTGGTAAAGATCAGATAAAGATGAAGTAGCTACAGATTTAACAAAGGAAAATACAATATAGCATTTTTCAATAAATCAAGGGCCACAACTCTGTCATTACTAACAAGATCTAGCTGGTTTACGAACTTGTCCAAGATTTCAATGATATACAGCGATTTGCACAACTAGACATCATACTGATGCTTCCTGCCAAATTTCGTTGAAATCCAACAAGGCATTTAGGAGGAGTAGTGACGACAAGAAATTTAAAGTAAAAATGTTAAAGGGCCGTAACTCCGTCAAAAATCAACGAACTGGAAAAAAACGCAATATGCACAACTAGACATCATACCAATGCTTCCTGCTAAGTTTCATCAAATCCAACATGGCATTTTAAAAAAAAATAGAAATTAAAATAATAATAATAATAAAAAACTGTGTAAGTTTGGTTAAGATTGCTCAAGAAATGTGGCCTGTATCGAGTTAACAACATGTAATTGAATTGAATTGGGGTTTTAAGGCACACCAACACATGAAAGGTTATATGGCCCTAACAGGAATGAACATGCCAGGCTCATCCTCCATGTACATCAAGATAAAATATGGAGAATGGGCCTAGAACCTTCTCACCTACATGTAAAACTGCAATTTTTTCTAATTCAGGGGCCACAACTCGTGTTACTGGTCCGATCTGGCCCATTATCGAACTCGTCCAAGATGTTCATATACAATCTATGCCAGTTTGGTTAAGATTGCTCAAAAAATGTGGCCTCTATCGTGTAAACAAGATTTTTGCTAATTCAGGGGCCATAACTCTGGTGCTACTGCTCCAGTCTGGCCCATTAATGATTATCGAACTCGTCCGAGATATTATGGTCATATACAATCTGTGCAAGTTTGGTTAAGATTGCTCAAGAAATGTGGCCTCTATCCTGTAAACAAGATGAAATACTGTATTTTTAGTAGAGCTTATGGGATGGTGTGTTGTCCGTCCATCCGTTTTTTAACTTTACCAGATTGTTAATATTAATGAAAGCTCGGACAAGCTCGAAAACCAGCCAGTTCACCCAGTAACACCGGAGTTATGGCCCTTGATTTAGTTAAAATTGCTATATTTTGCATCGTTAATGCGATAGGGTCTTTATCTTTTATCCGATCTGTTTCAAACTTTACCAGATTGTTGATATCATTGAAAGCTTGAACGAGTTCGAAAACCAGCCAGTTTGGTCCAGTAACACCGGAGTTATGGCCCTTGATTTAGTTAAAATTGCTATATTTTGCCTCAACGCGATAGGGCCTTCATTTTTCATCCGATGTTTTTCAAACTTTACCAGATTGTTGAAAGCTCGGACGATTCGAAAAACGGACCATTTACACCGGAGTTATGGCCCTTGAATTCCTGAAATATGCTATAATTTGGCCTCAACACGATAGGGCCTTCATTTTTCATCCAATCTTAACTTTACCAGATTGTTTATATCAATGAGAGCTTGGACGAGTTCGAAAACCAGCCATTTGGGACAAGTAACACCGGAGTTGTTGCCCTTGATTTAGTTAAAATTGCTATATTTTGCCTCAACGCGATATGGCCTTCATTTTTAGCTCGCCAGCAGAGCTTATGGGATGCCGAGTTGTCCGTCGTCCGTCCGTCGTTAACTTTAGTCTCGTTAAGATGATAGGGCCTTAATTTTTCATCTGATCTTTACCAAACTTTATCAGATTGTTAATATCAATGAAAGCTTGGACAAGTTCGAAAACCAGCCATATCGTCCCAGTAACAGCAGAGTTATAGTCCTTGATTTAGTTAATTTTTAGCTCTACTGATCAGAGATCAGCAGAGCTTATGCCGTGGTGCGGTGTCCGTCGTCCGTCTGTCTGTCCGTCCGTCCGTTAACTTTTATTTGTAGCGACTACTCCTCTGAAACTACTGGATGGATATTCATAAAACTTTATAGAAATGTTCCCCATGAAGTCTAGTTGATCCTAGCAAAAATTCATGTTGATGTGAAATCCAAGATGGCCGCCAAAGCTAAAAATAGATTTTTTAAATTCAAGTTTGTAGCGACTACTTCTTGAAAACTATAAGTGATATTGATATGGGACTTTTTCTAAAATGATCAGCATGACATGATGTTGGTCCTTGTCGAAAATCGTTTTGATTTGACGTTAAACATGGCTGCCAGCGGCCATCTTTGTTTACATAGAGTTATATAATGAAAACTTGTAGCGACTACTCCTCTGAAACTACTCGACGGATTTTCATGAAACTTCACAGGAATGTTGCTCTTGATGTCTAAATGATCCTAGCAAAATTTCAGGTCGGCCGGAAATTCAAGATGGCCGCCATGGCTAAAAATAAATTTTCAAAATACAAGTTTGTAGCGACTACTTCTTGAAAACTATAAGTGATATTGATATGGGACTTTTTCTAAAATGATCAGCATGACATGATGTTGGTCCTTATCAAAAATCGTTTTGATTCGACGTTAAACGTGGCTGCCCGGCCATCTTTGTTTACATAGAGTTATATAGTAAAAACTTGTAGCGACTACTCCTCTGAAACTACTTGGCGGATTTTCATGAAACTTTACAGGAATGTTGCTCTTAATGTCTAATTGATCCTAGAAAAATTTCAGATCGGCCAGAAATTCAAGATGGCTGCCACAGTTAAAAATAGATTTTTAAAAAATAAGTTTAGCGACTACTTCTTCAAAACTGTAAGAGATATTGATATGGGACTTTTTCTTAAATGATCAGTATGACATGATGTTGGTCCTTGTCGAAAATCGTTTTGATTTGACGTTAAACATGGCTACCAGCGGCCATCTTTGTTTACATAGAGTTATATAATGAAAACTTGTAGCGACTACTCCTCTGAAACTACTTGACGGATTTTCATGAAACTTCACAGGAATGTTGCTCGTAATGGCTAATTGATCCTAGCAAAATTTCAGGTTGGCCAGAAATTCAAGATGGCCGCCACGGTTAAAAATGGATTTTCAAAAAACAAGTCTGTAGCGACTACTTCCTGAAATCAAAATCAATCAGTAGAGCTTCAAGGTCATTGACCTCTTGTTTTATATTTTACCTCAAGACGATAGGGCCTTCATTTTTCATCCGATCTTTACCAGATTGTTAACAACCAGATCGGACAAGTAACAGCGGAGTTATGGCCCTTGATTTAGTTAAAAATGCTATATTTTGTCTCGTTAAGACACTAAGGCCTTTATTTTTCATCCGATCATTACCAAATTTTACCAGATCGTTAATATCAATGAAAGCTCATGTCATGCTGATCATTTTAGAAAAAGTCCCATATCAATATCACTTATAGTTTTCAAGAAGTAGTCGCTACAAACTTATTTTTTAAAAATCTATTTTTAGCTGTGATGGCCATCTTGAATTTCTGGCAGATCTGAAATTTTTCTAGGATCAACTAGACATCAAGAGCAACATTCCTGTGAAGTTTCATGAACATCCGTCTAGTAGTTTCAGAGGAGTAGTCGCTACAAGTTTTTACTATATAACTCTATGTAAACAAAGATGGCCGCTGGCAGCCATGTTTAACGTTGAATCAAAACGATTTTTGACAAGGATCAACATCATGTCATGCTGATCATTTTAGAAAAAGTCCCATATCAATATCACTTATAGTTTTCAAGAAGTAGTCGCTACAAACTTGTATTTTAAAACTCTATTTTTAGCTTTGGCGGCCATCTTGGATTTCACATCAACATGAATTTTTGCTAGGATCAACTAGACTTTATGGGCAACATTTCTGTTAAGTTTCATGAATATCCATCCAGTAGTTTCAGAGGAGTTGTCGCTACAAATAAAAGTTTACGGACAGACAGACGGACAGACGGACGACGGACGCCGCACCACGGCATAAGCTCTGCTGATCTCTGATCAGTAGAGCTAAAAAGGGCCACAAGTCTGGTCTGGAAGCAATCGGGTTAAAAATGTAGGAGGAGATAGATGCACAAACGTTTCGGGATTGCGTGGCGCAGTCGGTAACACGGCGGATTTGTAACCGGAAGCCCCGGGTTCAATCCTCCGTGGTGCCACTGAGTTTCATCGGGGTGTTCTTGGGCAAGATACTTTCCCTTAGCCTTGTCCGTCAGATGGGGATCTAAACCAGGCGGTCCCGTGTATCGGTCTATCCTCCGAGCACGTTAAAGAACCATAGAAATCTATTCAATAAGAGTAGAGCACGGTTCCCGGATTCCTATGTATCCTTCCCCTCTCTCTGGGGCGGCTCTAAATAACCTATACTGTATTGATGAGCCATTAAACAACATTCAGTTCAGTTCAGTTTCAGGATGGACGGAAAGACATACGGAAGGACGGGTGGACACGAGTAAGTCTATATGCCCCATTCGGTGGTGGGGGCATAAAAATATGTTACTGGACGCAATGGGACAAACATGACATGATGCGACGGGACAAAAATGTGTTACGCGACCTTCATTGATTGTTCTAGTTTCAAATCTTTTTTTTTATTCAAGAGAAATAACGCTGGCGGCCATGTTTAATGTCAAATCAAAATAATTTTTGACAAGGATCAACATCATGTCATACTGATCATTTTAGAAAGAGTCCCATATCAATATCACTTAAAGTTTTCAAGAAGTAGTCGCTACAAACTTGTATTTTGAAAATCTATTTTTAGCAATGGTGGCCATCTTGAATTTCCGGCCGACCTGAAATTTTGCTAGGATAAATTAGACATCAAGAGAAACATTCCTGTAAAGTTTCATGAAAATCCGTCAAGTAGTTAGAGGAGAAGTCGCTACAAGTTTTCATTATATAACTCAATGTAAACAAAGATGGCCGCTGGCAGCAATGCTTAACGTCGAATCAAAATAATTTTTGACAAGGATCAACATCATGTCATACTGATCATTTTAGGAAAAGACGCATATCAATATCACTTATAGTTTTCAAGAAGTAGTCGCTACAAACTTGTTTTTTTTTAAATCTATGTAAACACGGCCATGTTTAACGTCGCATCAAAATAATTTTCGACAAGGATCAACATCATTCCATACTGATCATTTTAGAAAAAGTCCCATATCAATATCACTTATAATTTTCAAGAAGTACTCGCTACAAACTTGTTTTTTGAAAATCTAGTTTTAGCTGTGGCGGCCATCTTGAATTTCCGACCAACCTGAAATGTTGCTAGGATCATTTAGACATCAAGAGCAACATTCCGGTGAAGTTTCATGGAAATCTGTCGAGTAGTTTCAGAGGAGTAGTCGCTATAAGTTTTTACTAAATAACTCTATGTAAACAAAGATGGCCACTGGCAGCCATGTTTAATGTCGAATCAAAACGATTTTCGAGAAGGACCAACATCATGTCATGCTGATCATTTTAGAAAATGTCCCATATCAATATCACTTAAGAGTTTTCAAGAAGTAGTCGCTACAAACTTGTTTTTTTTAAATCTATTTTTAGATTTGGTGGCCATCTTGGATTTCACATCAACATGAAGTTTTGCTAGGATCAACTAGACTTCATGGGCAACATTTCTGTAAAGTTTCATGACAATCCATTCAGTAGTTTCAGAGGAGTAGTCGCTACAAAAAAAAGTTTATGGACAGACGGACGCCGCACCACGGCATAAAAATTGTTCAAATCACCAGTCTCCAACGGTACCAGTCGGCATATAATAAGTTCATACATTAAAGGTATTGTCTACTGGTGCGTTAGCTTTTTGGTTCAGAATATATGTCTTAACCAGGTTGGATTACAGAAGATGTGTGAGGCTTATTTGTTCCAAGAAACTAACGCGCCAAGTAACGGCAAAATTAAACTACAAATCTGTTTATCAAAATTCTATCCAGCTGTTCAGGTCATATAAAACTCTATATGTAGCTGATTAAAAGTACAAGTTTTATTCACAGGTTCTTAAAATACCTGTGATTAAAAATGCATAAAATGAATTATTAAGTTGGCAACTCTTTTAATTCGACGCTCCAGTTTTAGGGTTTGGCATGGCTAGTTAAAGCCATCTATATTGCGTCTATAGCGATTTGATTCTCAAAATATGTACATTACATAATTATATACCTCGTTATCAAGAGGTTTAGAAACCGTGTACATTTGTTGTAAAATTTGCCTGTTGGTGGTGGGATATGGACTTTAACATTGCTTTATACTTTTTCCATTTAAAGTGTAGGACATGGTCGGCAATAACGGCTGAACACTTCAATTTGCTTGTGCAGGGTCCGACAAATCACATGCCCAAGTTTAATTTCTGGTAGCCCTGTGGTCTACCACGAAAATTCAAGACGTGTCGAACCCTGTTGTGGTGGATAGAAATTTAACCCAAAAAATATTTAAATTGGTCATACTGCTCAAAATACGGCATTCCCAAATGTGGACGTCTGCTCGACAAACAAATTCATAGATCGGATTTTATTAAAGAGAGCATCACAAATGGTACATAATTCCAATTGTTATGTAAAGAAAAAGGTAAATGTTAAAAGTTACAGTATGCAAAGTGTTTTTAAGAACTGGATCCTTGTCGAGCCATGGCGACCTTGAACTTAGTCTTTCTGACCCTAAAAGCAAAAGGGTTCCTCCTGTCACCAAGGCAATGCACTTACTAAGTTTACTGAGGGAGGGTTATCTCACACAGCATGGGTTATTTGCAGTTATCATGCCTAATGCGTAGGTCCACTGGGGTCATGTCCACCTTGACCTTTGAGCTACTGACCTACGAAAACAATAGGCAAAGTACCTCTAATGTTTCATTAGGCTGACGACCGTAACCTTTGACTTAATGACCTCAGAAGTAACCCTTTACATAAAAACCATTTCCATCAGTATAATTTTTTTTAAATGTATCAATTCTTGATTGAAAAATCTGTCGGAAGGCATTACAAACAAAAACATGGCAAGTTACCTACATATACGTTTTATTATTCCATAAAAAGTACAAATTGACCGAGCAATATTATATATGACAATAATGCACAAAATATACAGATATACATGTACATACAACATTATACACAGTTAATAACATCATAGACAAGACTTGTTAAACATTTTTAATTAAACATCAACAATCTTAATAAGGAACTTATTAGTATTATGCACAGAGTGGCTTCCAGTAGGTGGTCATTTTCCTACATTCTTATGATATTCATCAGGTATAACTACGTCTACAACTGGCAGAGTTTGGAAAGATAATTTGCATGGTGTTTTATGTCATAAAATGATAAATATTATCGCGTCTACATCTGACCCAGAGTTTGGAAAGATAAAATGATAAATATTATCGTGTCTACATCTGACCCAAAGTTTGGAAAGATAAAATGATAAATATTATCATGTCTACAACTGACCCAGAGTTTGGAAAGATAAAATGATAAATATTACCATGTCTACAACTGACCCAGAGTTTGGAAAGATAAAATGATAAATATTATCGGTCAAAATGCCACCGAGTGTTATAATACCTTACAGACAACTTGTAATACGTCGCTGCTAGCCTGAATAGATTCGAGTTGAATTGCAGGGTTTTTTAAGGAGCTCTAACACAAAAAGCCTGGATAGAAAACAAAATGTTTTGTTCTATACCATGTTTTACAATAATTCACTTTCATGAGGTTTTGTGAGTGCTCCAACGTCATGCATGTTGGCAGCACCTTTATTTAACACGTTTATCCATCTTTTTATTTTTATAAAAAATAAAATAGATCATCCTTTAAAGTAATTTTATATGCAGTTTGTAAGTTCATAATTTGTCGTTGAGTGGAAATCCACACAGGTTCCTGACACTAGCTGAATTGGGTTTTACAACACCACAACACAATAAAGGTTATATGGCGCCAAGACAGATATGAGCTTTCTGGATCACAGTCTCATTTACATCCAGATAAAAAACATGAGACATGGATTCAGAAACTTCACAGCCACTGGAAAAACTGCAACTCAAAATGCAAGGGTAGGCAGTGGCCTCAGTCCCTCTTGACCACCACAAAACGACACATAAATCACCGTAAATGACAATATATTTGTTATAAAAGCAGCTACGAGTGGAAATATGATAAACATTAATGTACAAGGTATGTACAGCAATACTAAGAAATTGTGTAAAACACATTCAATAATGCAGATTTAATGCAACTAAGGACTTGCATCAAGCTGGTCCAGTTATGAAACGCAACAAGACGAGATTCATTTGAAAGCTTGAAGCTCTAGTAACACGAGGACTACTCCTTTATTACTAGCCGATTTGTTTTGAAACAAAGTTTTTACCTTAAGGAAAGGTTGTTATAAAATACACCTGGCTGGCAAGTTCCTTGCATGTTTTCAACAATGATTTCTAAACATTTGTCAGCATTTAACAATAACAGTTCAAATTTAACAACATAATATCATTTCCCTAAGTAACCCCATCCCTCCATTCTTAAACAAACATCAACAAGAACTTGTAGTTTGAACACCACTGTCACTATGTAAGTACCTCAACATTTTAATGTCTTTTATAAAAAGACAACAGTCTAATTTTCCAAACAGTGTCAAAATTAAAAATAATTAAGCAAAGCATGAATTGACCTGATGTCATTAAGTTTATATCTATTAAAACAAAATAAAAGATGTTTTAGCTAATTTTTGATGTATCTATGGTATGCCTATCTTAACACTATCCGAAAGAACATAATTTCATGATGTTCAAAAGCAAAAGATACCAAACTTAATTATTTTACATTATCTCCCTCCGGTTATTCGTAGACTGGTATCAACATTCTAACTTACTATCCATTCTACGTCCTCACTACATTAACTGACTAACTATCCATTCTACAACTTCACAACCCAGGAAACGCATCTAACAGTTAACAAACAACAGAACTTTAATTCTCTATTGGCACAAGGAGGATTAAACTACACAAATTCTATACAACACAATTGCAGCATGTTAAAGTTACAACATGTTTAAGAATGCACAATTAGATTAATAAATATTAAACTGAAACAAAAACATAAATTATTTGAGTCAAAAGTACTTGTGTCTTATCCTGTCAGAATTGCTATTGTTTGTGGGGCTTGTTTGAGCCAAAGGTTTTGCAGCATTTACATGAGCAATTTTATAAATACGTACATAAGTTATATACCATTGGGACTGGAATTTTTAGTGGTAAATAAAAATACCTTTTCAAAATCGGTTGAGAAATAAATATTTTACAACCACAAATGCTTTTTGGTGAGGCTTTTCCTATGTAAATTCCTTGTGGCTGGTGCAGCAGAAAATTAAGAAATCTCAAATAACTTCAGCTAGCCCTAATATTTTGCTATAAAACTTTCAGAGCGTCCTAATTTACATTTATCCAACACATTAAAAACATTTTTGGATAAAAACTCTAAAAAAACAAAAATTCAAATGTTTCATGCAGCAGAATTTTACATTGAAAATGCACTCAGATGTGAACATTTTATTTCTCAACCGATTTTGGAAAGTAAGGTGTTTTTATTTACATCTAGAAATATCCGTTTCACCGATATACATTTTATTTAGGTCCTAGTTGAATTGTCTTAAAGTCAAAAAAAACTTTGGCTGAAACAAGCGCCCCGAACAATAGTACATGTAAATAAAGAAGTCCAACAGCCCGTGTGTTAGTACCCTTTCATACATCAACTTTATCTGTGAAGATTTCCATAACCCTATTGTTCCCTTGTCTTATGTCTGCAGATTTCCATAACCCTATGGTTCCCTATCTAACAATGTCTATCTATCTATATATCCTGCATCACCCCATTTCTGGTACAACTGTATAGCTGCGCGTCGGCAGGTTAACAGTTTAAAAGTAAAAGTGTGAATAAAAAATATGGTGCAAAAGATGTGATGTTACTTTTGTTAAAAGCTTGGAAGAAAATAATTTACAGATGTCTGAAGATTTCCACACCCTATGGTTCCCTTATATGGACGAAGATTTACACACCCCAGGGCTTTTTTTCAGAAATAGGGGAAGAGGCCCAGGCCCTTCAATAGGGGGAAAAAAGCTAGATTTTCCAGTTAAAGGAGAAAAAATAATGTGATTTTGAGATATAGGGGTAACAGTGTATTAGGCAGAAATTGAAGATTTGGGTGTGCAAATATTCAAAAGGGGTACACTTTAGATAAAGTGTCTTCTATAAATGTATATCCAAACATAATAATGCTGAGAAAGTTAGAGGGAGAAATGTTAAGCGAAAAAATAAATAAAAATAATAATAAGGTTAGGTCTTCGTGACAGTGGACAGATGGGCGGATGCAAAACACTATACAGAAGAGCAAATGGACTAGCCAGACAACGTGTCTTTTTTTCTTCTTTTTTTTTCCATCATTCTTCTGCATATGCATTAAGTAAACACTGAATAATCTATAAAGGAATCTAGTTTTAAAACATGTGATAGCTTAAAGGGACACACGGGAATCTTGAGGTCTGTTTTATATATACTCAGTTGCAAAAGAAAGTGGACACAGAGTTTTGTTTAGATTTAATTTTACGAAGTTTTTTTAGAATTAAATTGACAAATTCCAATGTTTGGTACCAAAGTTGTTATCATTCCATTGCCAATATCATGTTGTCATTTGTTTTTCAATAGGTTGAATCATTAAGGGACTGTTGCTTGATAAAGAGGATAGAGGTGTAAAGTAAAATATTCAAAGTGTCCAGTTTCTTTTGCAACTGAGTATATATTCAAGCATCCAAACTAATAAAATGTCTAAAAAGTGTGTTCCTAACCCCTTTATTCAATACCAGGCAAGCTGAATTTTTATTTTAAATACCTTGCAATTTTCTAAAACTTCCTAACTTGAATGACTTTTGAGAAAACTAATAATTTAAAATTGCATAATAATGTTTTTATCTAGAAGTAAACTTACCGCAGTCATTAGTATTGATGGCTCGCGAAAATATTTCATAAACATATCTGGTTAATAAGAATAATGTTTAAAATTTGATTAATTTTAATTTTGGCTCAAATTATTTCTCTTTCCAGAAATCCATTTCTTTGAAAAAGAAATAAATTTATCAAAAAATCTATTCTGAACTGTTTCAAACAGTAACGCACCAGTAGACGATACCTTTAATGTATGAACTTATTATATGCCGACTGGTACCATTGGAGACAAGTGATTTGAATGATTTTTTTAAATTTACAGTTGTTATTGACAAGATATTTGTCTCGTACAGAATAGAATTTGTTTTGATTTATTGATTGTTATTATTGAGATATTAAGGTATTGTCTACTGGTTTGGTTCAGTATACATTGGGATTAACTATTACTAAAACGGCATAAATAAATTGTGTTCTAAACTCAATTTCAGTGAAAACAGTATAATGTTAAGGGTACTCCAGGCACATACATGATTATCCAATAGCTGGAGAACTCTATACGTAAAGCAATATTTATACAAACATGTTCAATACTTTGATTATGCATAAACTTCGGACAGAAAATACAGAAACATGTATACCAAGTATCAATAAACAAACAGAGATAGAAGAGAAAACTGTGTTATAATACTGACAACAAAGCAAATATATAATGTCCTTCTGAATAAAATTAAATAAATAAAGATTAACGGATAATATTGCAATTATAACAGTTATAACAAGCACTCTACAAGCATGTATGGATACTGTATAAAGATTTATGCAACCGTCTTCTTCCACAGCTTTTCAAACAGAATCTCATCTCAACCACAGCTTTTTAAAGTTTAATCCATCCCAAAATTTGCAAACTTAAAACTCATTCTCAGCATTTCAACGATAAACTCTTTCACAGCTTTTGATTTTAAAACAGTCTGAATTTCAGCACAAAGCTCCAAGTTTTAATCTATGAAAGATTATTCTCTCATGCTGGTGAAATGCACACTATATTGCATTATTAATATACCGGAATTGCTATGCCATTACTTGGTGTACAAATATTAAAAAAAATGGATTTCTTATGGTTTCTAATTTCATATTTTACACACTTGAAAATGCACTGGTTCAATAACTACTGTTCCTAGTCGGCATTGTATTATGGGATGAACCATGATGGTCACTCAATAACTACTTTTCTAGTCAGCATTGTATTATGGGATGAAACATGATGGTCACTCAATAACTACCGTACCCAGTAAGCATTGTATTATGGGATGAAACATGATGGTCACTCAATAACTACCGTACCCAGTAAGCATTGTATTATGGGATGAACCATGATGGTCACTCAATAACTACCGTACCCAGTAAGCATTGTATTATGGGATGAAACATGATGGTCACTCAATAACTACCGTACCCAGTAAGCATTGTATTATGGGATGAACCATGATGGTCACTCAATAACTACCGTACCCAGTAAGCATTGTATTATGGGATGAACCATGATGGTCACTCAATAACTACTTTTCTAGGAAGCATTGTATTATGGGATGAACCATGATGGTCACTCAATAACTACTTTTCTAGTCAGCATTGTATTATGGGATGAAACATGATGGTCACTCAATAACTACTTTTCTAGTCAGCATTGTATTATGGGATGAACCATGATGGTCACTCAATAACTTCTTTTCTAGGAAGCATTGTATTATGGGATGAAACATGATGGTCACTCAATAACTACCGTACCCAGTAAGCATTGTATTATGGGATGAAACATGATGGTCACTCAATAACTACTTTTCTAGTCAGCATTGTATTATGGGATGAACCATGATGGTCACTCAATAACTTCTTTTCTAGGAAGCATTGTATTATGGGATGAAACATGATGGTCACTCAATAACTACCGTACCCAGTAAGCATTGTATTATGGGATGAACCATGATGGTCACTCAATAACTACCGTACCCAGTAAGCATTGTATTATGGGATGAACCATGATGGTCACTCAATAACTACCGTACCCAGTAAGCATTGTATTATGGGATGAAACATGATGGTCACTCAATAACTACCGTACCCAGTAAGCATTGTATTATGGGATGAAACATGATGGTCACTCAATAACTACTTTTCTAGTCAGCATTGTATTATGGGATGAAACATGATGGTCACTCAATAACTACTTTTCTAGTCAGCATTGTATTATGGGATGAACCATGATGGTCACTCAGTAACTACTTTTCTAGGAAGCATTGTATTATGGGATGAACCATGATGGTCACTCAATAACTACTTTTCTAGTCAGCATTGTATTATGGGATGAACCATGATGGTCACTCAATAACTACTTTTCTAGGAAGCATTGTATTATGGGATGAAACATGATGGTCACTCAATAACTATCGTACCCAGTAAGCATTGTATTATGGGATGAACCATGATGGTCACTCAATAACTACTTTTCTAGTCAGCATTGTATTATGGGATGAAACATGATGGTCACTCAATAACTACTTTTCTAGTCAGCATTGTATTATGGGATTAAACATGATGGTCACTCAATAACTACCGTACCCAGTAAGCATTGTATTATGGGATGAAACATGATGGTCACTCAATAACTACTTTTCTAGTCCGCATTGTATTATGGGATGAAACATGATGGTCACTCAATAACTACTTTTCTAGTCAGCATTGTATTATGGGATGAAACATGATGGTCACTCAATAACTACTTTTCTAGTCAGCATTGTATTATGGGATGAAACATGATGGTCACTCAATAACTACCGTACCCAGTAAGCATTGTATTATGGGATGAAACATGATGGTCACTCAATAACTACTTTTCTAGTCAGCATTGTATTATGGGATGAAACATGATGGTCACTCAATAACTACTTTTCTAGTCAGCATTGTATTATGGGATGAAACATGATGGTCACTCAATAACTACCGTACCCAGTAAGCATTGTATTATGGGATGAAACATGATGCTATGAATTGTAGTTATCTTTGCCATGAAAAAAACCTAAATAATATCATACTGTCAGATGAAATGTAAAAAAAGCAACACAGGTAAGAAATACAAAGGAAGCAAGAACAGAAATGAGTAGAAATAAAGACCAGCTTTAAGACTAAATAAACAGGCTTTGTTCAACAACAGAATATCATACAGCCATGTGTGAATGTCTGACGAATATCACAAAACAATACACACATAAAAAATATATACACATGTACGATAAAAGATATACAACAGTAACTACTTAACTTGGGTACTTTGTGCGTTGCAGGAAAATCAATGATGTCATGTACAATGCAAATATGTCATTCCTAAATTCACAAATGGGTGCAAAACCTACATTCTCAAGTAGACATTAACCCTTAACCCACTACATATATATAATGGACTGTTCTTTCTTTGAATTAAGACTATTCCATTTATGTGAGAAAGGGGTGTTTTGGGGGGAAATGACTGATCAGCAGCTGGACATTGTAAACCTGAACAGCCTGCGCAGGCTCATCTGGGTTTACAATGGATGCAAAGGCTATTATAGTCCTGCTTAGCGGGTTAAGGGTTAAATGCCAATTGCCAGCATGGCAAAACAGATTTTGTGTCGTATGTAATATTTACAAATTGTGTGGACACACGACTGTACACCAAACAAACAATAATGTTTGACATATGTAACTGTGTTTGCGACATGTGTAAACTGACACTACTTCTTAATGCCTCACCATATTCCCCATTGGTGTTTAAGTGGTACAACTCACAATTTACAGCTAGTGTGTGTGTGTCATCTACAAAACATACATTGCACATCATGTTAGGATTTTCAGACGTCTGTGGCACATGGGCTGTCATGTACAACACATATAATTCGCCCCTTCAGAGCCAGAAGGGCTCAACTACAACTTTGGTCAAAATTGACTTTAATGCATATTTCAACTGGTCTGGGGGTACTCTACATGCAAAATTAATATTGTAAGGTTATCAGTATAAATATAACATATTATGACATTTTATGAAAAGGGCTCATCAGTAAACAGTGGTAATTCCTTGGACCATAAGGGCTCATCAACTATATTGATAGCGCCAAAAGGACTCAACAGCATAATAATGAGCTGATAAGCCCCTCAATTATAATACTATCCAGACACTTCACACTAATTAGCAGATACACTTATGTTGAAGTTTGTGTCTGTCTTTATCTTGTAAAGTGATACTTTGTTGGCTATTTTAATCTCATTGTGGAAAAAACATAGAAAAAATAGTGTTGTAGTGGACAGGAATTTCAGTGTCACCTATGAGTTTGACGATTGCAAAATACAACAAATTGTGAATATTTGAATAAAACATTACTGGTAAGTAAACTTTGTTTTATATACTTTATAAAAAGCCTGCTGAATTATTAAGTTACTTATTTAATAAGGTTTTTTTAATGCATAGAGCTACCTTAATTCAGTGAATTGCTGATGAGCCCTTTTGGCAACAAATTTGATTTTGTATCACAATACGGTATTCTTTAGTAAACAGATCTATATGAACAGTTAACTGTAAAGCAAAGTATTTAAATACATAGATCATGCAAAATACTGTACAATTAGTGTTACACTTTCTGTTTTATTTTAGGTTGATTTTCCTGTTGAGCCCTTTTGGCTCCCACTATTATATAGTTTTCAATAGGAATTTGAAATGCATAACAAAATAAAATATAAGGATTGTTAAAATAAATTCTCAATTGTGTGTTGTTCAGGCATTGTGTTAAATGTGATTTTTTTTCCATACTATAGGTAACGTTATCCGAGATATGGATGCAGATCTAGAATGGTCAGATGATGAGCTATATGCTACACCACTTCCAGGCATGGATGTACTGCTACCAGATATTGATACAATGCATGCTGACAAAAAGCAGGATACAGATCACAGAAAAGAAAGAAACAGTCTCTCCTCTGACGAGCCAAATGAACTAGAGAAACAGTCTGAGCTAGAAAGACCAGCTGAGTCGCCAACTCGGCCAGACAAACTCATTGACATACCAACTCAGTCAGATAATGAATCTTCAATGAGTGATGACAATATTCCTTTACACCAAATACAGAAGCAGCTAGAGAGACGGTCCGAGATGCCAAGTAAGACAGACAGATTGATTGAGATACCAACTCAGTCAGAGAATGAATCTTCAATGAGTGATGACAATATTCCGTTACGGCAAATACAGAAACACTTACAGAAAAAAAGAAAAAGACAAGTTACACAGTTATCATCAGAGTCTTCAGAATTTGATGACAGCGACAATGACAAAAATTATCTACCTTCAGATGACAAATACTCGAGTGATGAAAGATGCAAAACACCATTGATAGAGAAAAGAAAATCAAAGTGGATGAGAAAAAGAATAAGACCTCTTAAAAGAGAAGAGGGAAGAAAACAGGCAAAGAAACTTGTTAGTCATGACAAGGATTCAAAGAAAATAGGCAAACAATATACCTATTCCAATGATTGTATTCAGAAACCAAGAACATTTTCAAAACGATCCAAAATAGTCCAATCAACGTCCAACCAGACAATTTCGTCGCAAGAAAAGCAAGCAGAGGAATCTGGTGTTGAATTACAAACAGCTTTAAAGAAGAGTATGGCAGTACATAATGCCAATTCAATATTGAAAACATTTGCTGAAAGTAGGCTGTCAAACTTGCTGACTTGTAATGGATTAGAAAGAATACACATAAGGCCTGATGGAAACTGTTATTTTAATGCAGTTTTGTCCCAAATTACCTCAACGTTCACACCATTTGAATTCAGATCTGAACTGTGCAAACATCTGCTGGACAAAGAAGAACATTACAAAGGTTATATGGCAAATAGAGCTACGGACGAGCTTGAAACATCACATGATTATGTAGAAAAGGTTAACCATCTGAAATCAGAAGGTATCTGGAATGTTGAGTTGTCTGACATTTTGCCTTTATGCATAGGAGATAAGTTGATCAGATGTACACTTCAAAAGAAACAACATGGGGGTTACAGTGGAACCGATCAACGAGGCAAACATGCGCCGGCCAATAAAACAGATATTGTAACAATTGCTCATGTTAAAAAACACATCGAGTCGTTTCCTGTGGTGGACTCACATTATAAAAGAAAAACGACACAGAGGAAGTTTCTTGAACAAGATCTGACGATTCGGAAAATGCACGACCTATACAAAATCAAATGTCAAGAGGATAATATTCCACCAGTTTCGGAGACTGTCTATCGGAACACATTCTGCAATGATTACAATTTATCGTTCCATAGACCAAAGAAAGATGCTTGCCAAACCTGTAACACGTATGAAGAAAAAAAACGAACAGGTCTCTTGACTCCCGATGATGAAGCCACACATAATGCACATATTGAAAGGAAGGAGAAATCTAGACGAGAAAAAGAAAGCGATAAGCAAAGGTCAAAATCTAACAAATCTGTTTACGCTGCTACATTCGATCTTGAAGCCGTTCTATCCACCCCGTGCTCTAATGTTAGCCAAGTATATTATAAAAGAAAGCTTAATACATACAACCTAACATTCTATTCATTGGCTGATAGAAAAGGGACATGTTACGTATGGGACGAGACTCACGGTCAAAGGGGGTCGTCTGAAATTGGTACTTGTGTTATTACTCATATTAACTCATTGCCATCAACAGTAAATCATGTAATTCTTTATTCTGACTGTTGCTCAGGGCAGAACAGGAATCAGTTTTTGGCGTCAGGTTTATTGCACACAGTTAGTAAACACCCATACATTAAAGTAATAGAGCAGAAGTTTTTAGAATCAGGTCACACTCAGATGGAGTGTGATTCAATGCACGCTGCCATCGAACATGCAAAGAAGCGAACATCAATATTTTCTCCGGATCAGTGGGACACTATTTTCCAAATGGCACGTCGAAACAATCCTTACACAGTAGTACCTATGAGATTTGACAGCTTTTACGACCTGAAAGAGTACACTAAAACCAACTATAAAAATTTCAAGATTGACACCGAAGGAATTAAAGTTAATTGGTTAAAAGTCAAAGTCCTGAAAGTGTCCAAAGAGACCCCAGACCAGATCCTAGTGAAATATGACTTTGATCAAACGGAATTCAGATCAATCAATGTCGCGAAGGCATCCAGAGGACGACCCTCACCCAATAGAGACTTGCGAAGAAAATATAAAGAAAAGATTCCAATCTCTATGGCCAAGAAACGGGATCTTTTAGACCTGTGCAGAAGTTTTATAATACCTCAACAATACTGGAAATTCTATGAGCTACTGCCAACAAATGACAAAGTCAAAGACCGCTTGACCTGTCCTGATATTTTAGAGGAAGAATCCGACACAGACAATGAGTGAATCTATGACGTTATACACTTAAATCCAGTATGTTAAGCAACAGAACTGTGTTTCCTTAACTAAACTATAAAGATAGGTGTTTAAAAAACAAAAATTCAGAGAACTCCCGAAGTGTTATGGTGTATTTTTCTCATATGTCCGAAACTGTTGAGCCCTTTTAGCTCTAGAAAAGTGAGCAATTATGTGCCGGCCATAAGGACTCATCAACAAAACCTACCAAATAAGGCATTATATATTAATTTAGAACATTAATATTTTTTGTGTAAAATAACTTTGTCAAGACTAATAAATGTGTGAAGTATCATGAAGATCTGAACATAATCTGATTTTTAATATCTATTCAAATTGTTAATCGTCATTTTCTCAAAATTATAAAAAATGCTGTTGAGCCCTTCTGGCTCTCAAGGGGCGATATACTAATAGGTTTGTCTGACACATGTTCTCCAGTAGGCTATAAGCAGTAATCCTATATAAACAGCGTGTGACGTGCGAACCAGTAAGTCATGTGCAACACATAGCATGAACAACAGACACCTTTAGCAGACGCCTACAGCATGTACAATAGATGCCTACAGCATGTACAATAGATGCCTACAGCATGTACAATAGATGCCTACAGCATGTACAATAGATGCCTACAGCACGTTCATGTACAACTGTCACAATCAAAGCAGACATTTAAAGGTACTATCGGTGATCTTGAAGGGTATACCTCTGATAAACAAAAAAATTTTTTTTTATCAGGATTCTTAGTTATTAAGAATGTATGAACAACTTCAGCTTGATGTTGACTACAACTAGTTTTTTTCTCACTGGTACAGTATGTGGCAGTTGGGGTAAATTTTATTTTAAGAGCTTTGTTGCAGTCAATATTTTATCTGGTAGATTATTCCACGTTTCTGCTACTCGGTAACCAAAATAGTATTTATTTCCTACTGCCTAATCTCCTATGCTCTTAGACAGCTTGAGAAGGATTCCCCTTGCTCTGGATAAGTTTCCCATGATTAGCATGTTACTGCCCATGATGTACGCTTAAACACTTTAGATCATAACCTTACAATATGGTGAGTGTTCATACCAAACAAAATAACTGACACTACATTTAAGACCTACAACAATGTTGTAAACATCATTCAAATATCCTTCTATAACAGAAGGAACTATTATGCTTTTTTATGTCTGTAAAAGCAGAATAATTTTACATAAAAATAACGCCATTCTAATGAAAAATAATTTCCAAACGCCTTACAAAAATACAAAAGTGTAAATATTCATGAATGTTAATATCAAAAAGTTCATACAAGTATACAAAATATTTTGGTTTTATCATCAAGGTTCGTTTCAATCTGATTTTTTTTCCATATCAACCCGGCTTTATATACAAACGCTTCGCAAAATATATACACAAAAATATTAAGGATATACTATTAGATTTTAAATTCACATTTTCACGTATCATCACTGAGACAATATATACACATCAACTATCTAGCACATGTAAACAGGGATAATAAATTATGATTTACATTTATATACAACATGTAGCATTAACAAGCATACCGTCTACAGACAATAAATGGAGGATATTTGTTGTTTTGGAGTGAATAACAGAGAAATCTGAAAACTTTATATTTTCACGAATGCGAAGCATGAGAGAGAAAATACTGAAGTTTGATCACAACAAAATAACTAATTGTTCTTTTTATTTTATGCTTTATAATCAAAGTGTACTGCAGTATGCAGATTTTTTTTTAAATTTAACGTCATTGGCTTAGTATGATAAAATTGCTGTTTTCAATTCCCCATAACTTCTAAACTACTTAATCTACGACTCATTTTCTTAGCCAAGTTATTTCCAATCCTAAATATGTATAGCAACTTTCTTGAAAAAGTAGTTTTTGAAATAAAAGACCACCTGACATTTTTCACTGTAAATGACAACAATTTTGAAATCCTTGACCAGTTTTAAAAACTATAGCTCATTTTCTTACAACATTTAGTCGAATGATACATATTAAACAGTTATTTTCTAAACAAATAAAAAAAATATGTTTTTGAAAAAATAAAACTATATTTCACACATATGAAATGCACTTTTATTTCATTGCTAAGCATAAAATAAAATGGTATATTAGGTTTTGCACCTCATTTTCATTATATATCGACTATTTTGTTGAAAAGAACCATCAGTTATATAGACCAATATGGACTGAAAGCAAAACGACATGGCTATGTTTCATAGAAACCTGGGCCGTCGAGACCTATATGGACTGGAAGTGAAACAATATGGTTATGTTTTGTGGAATCACGGGTTCTTGCACCTCTATGGACTGGAAGTGAAACAATATGGTTATGTTCCATAGAAACCCGGGTTGTTGCGACCTATCTGGACTGGAAGTGAAACCCGGGTCATCTCTTTGGAAGTTTATAGAGATACATGTATATTGGAGGTACCTGTATAAAGAGATTGGATACAAACTTGCAATACATGTATGAACTAACCTTGTTTACTAATCACTAAAATAATCGAAACATGTGAATAAGGTTTTTTTAATACATTTTTTTTTAACCTATTCAAAATAATGTTCATTTATCTATAAGAACACTTATTACTGGTGATTTCACATTTTATTCCCATTTTACACCACAAAATGCAGCGTGAAATTTCTAAACAGTCTAAACGCCACTCAATGCAGCATGAAGTTTCTAAATACTACTAAATGTAGAGTGAAGTTTCTAACCAGCATTAAACGCAGTTTAAACTTTCTGAACACCACTCAATAAAGTTAAGAACTTTCTTACACAACATGAAGTCATGGTAAGGTTATAGAAAAACAAATATATTTAGACCATGAAATAACAAATGAACAGAATGATTAACAGTAACTAATTGTTATGAATGGTTTAGTGTAGGAAATATCAACATAATCGTGAAGAAATGTTATTCATAACAAACTGCAGTTCCCCAAACATAAGAGAGGTCAAATGTGACGTGACAATGTGTGATTTCTGATGATAGTTTGGCCTTCTTGAGAATATACAGCAGGGAGCAGCAACTCCCATTATATTTGGTGTAACAATGAGGCTCACGGGGGTCCCGGAACCACACGGGGCATAATTCAACCATAAACCAGAATATACAATCCTGCAAACTTAAAGTGGTTGTTGCACAATTCTGGAACTAGCTCCTTTTTAAAAAGGCTTTAAAAACATGGAAAAAGCTGAAAGAATTATCAGAACATCATGACAAATACAGGAGATATGACCTTTTAAAAATTTGCAAACATTCTCAAACTGAGGCAGCCATCTTGGATTGACGACGTCATCGCGCCCTTTTACCATTTATTGCATATTGCTAAATATCATTTAAAACAAAAAATAGCACTGCAAATACATGTAAATTGCAAAAAGAGCATATACAGTATACATATTTTACTTTGTATTTAATACATTTATTTGCTTTAAACGTTATGTATTATCAATTTTCCATATATGGAAAAATATGGAAAACGGCACGATGACGTCATCTTTCAAAGATGGCTGCCTCCATCTGCGTCTTTTTGCACATTTTCAAAAGGTTATATCTCCTATATTGTTTAAGACAGTTTGATAATTTTTTCAACTTTTACCACGGATTTCAAAGCCCTTTTAAATGAAACTAGTTCCAGAATAGTGCAACATCCCCTTTAACATTCAGTTTTGAAATGCTAAAAGTTATCATAACCTTATACATCAGGTAAAAACACTCTCACGTCAAAAAATGAATATCCACGACCTATTAATGACCTGGTCTGTCAGGTCAAATACTCTGTAAATATCCACGACCCATTAATGACCTGGTCTGTCAGGTCAAATACTCTGTAAATATCCACGAAGCATTAATGACCTGGTCTGTCAGGTCAAATACTCTGTAAATATCCACGACCTATTAATGACCTGGTCTGTCAGGTCAAATACTCTGTAAATATCCACGACCCATTAATGACCTGGTCTGTCAGGTCAAATACTCTGTAAATATCCACGAAGCATTAATGACCTGGTCTGTCAGGTCAAATACTCTGTAAATATCCACGAAGCATTAATGACCTGGTCTGTCAGGTCAAATACTCTGTAAATATCCACGAAGCATTAATGATGCAGCAGCCCTAAATTCTGTGAATATCGTTAACCTATTGTACGAAACTGAATATGGCACAATATCTAGGAATGAAAACTCTGTAAAAACGTTTCATAATAAAGACATAAATGTAAACAATAATCTTGGCTCGATTACAACAAATAAATAATAAACTGTATCTTACACAGAAGTGTGTCATGAACTTAAACACCCCCGGTGTTGGCAAGGAAGATGTTACATTGGCTTGCAGTTTCTACACATAAACACGGACGGTCTTTACCCGAGAAACAAAGGGAAGTCTTTGGTGTAGTATCCCTTCTTCCTATTGATTTGTGCCACCCTACTGATTCATGCCACCCTATTGATTCATGCCACCCTATTGATTCGTGCCACCTTATTGAATTCGTGCTCTTACAACTGACATAAAAACATCACTTGTGTATTTGTGTGCGTGTCCGAATTTTATACAATTATTGCCAAAGTTTTCTTCCTGTCTACGAAACTCGCGAAACCAACCGGAAATGAAGGTAAAAAAGGTAAAACACCTGTTGTCAATCTACTGCAATTAAACGTTTTTATACAATACAATCTTACCAGCATGTGCTTACCTTTGCTGTTGTTTTTTTATAAGAATATGAAACAGGTCAAGTCTATTTTTCACTCGCTTCCATTTTAATAAAATATTGCAGCCACATGCGACAGATCAGATTTACACATTTCCCACTGGTGACCGCTTTTTGGATAAGCCAATAAGAAAGCACGAATTCAATAGGAAGCTTCTGGACGATTTAGATCAGTTGACATGACCTACTTTGTCAGATTTTTCACTTTCTCTTTGGTATTTGAATGTTATTTGACGACAGTTTCTAGTTATTGAAATGTCTATCTAGTTATATATTCATTTAGTTTGTTTATACCTTCAGCATATAATGCACATGCGCAGATCGATCTGTTAGGAGGCACAAATTTACAGGAGAAGGGCATACTAGTATAAATAAATGTTGAGGTCCGTTCAACATATTACAAAGTCACATCGGCTTTCTGCTGTTGGACACATTATGTTCACCCCTTATCTAAACTTCAGATGCATATTTGGATGGGAGCTGGGTGCAAAAGCGCACACCTTCTAAAACCAGCAGATCTGATATTTGCGGTTTAAAACATGTGACCCATATGTACCAAATTTAAAACAAAAATTGTAGATTGTCCTCTGAAACTTTGAGTATGTTATATTTGACTACTTAATCCAGTGGCAGATCTGTTATTCAACTGTACTTTATCCCTTTGCCAATCTCTTGTATTCAACTGTACTTTATCCCTTTGCCAATCTCTTGTATTCGACTGTACTTTATCCCTTCACGGATCTTATATTCGCCAGTAGGTTATCCCTTCATGGAACTGTTACATTCCACTGTTTACAATTCCCAGCATCCTGTCAAAGTTTGCATTCACTTTTCAGTAATCCACACAAACCATGTTGAATGACGTCATGTTCATTTCACATTGGTAAATGAAGGTAGATGCCCTGCCAGTTTTGTTAATAGAGAGGTTACTATCACCATTACCGTAAAAATGGAGCTTCTATTAATTCTACGACAGTTAGCCATTTATTTTTGTAGACAAGGTCACCACCACCTTAATTTATTATTAGTATCCTTGACTAAGTTGCCACTAATAGTTAAATGACAAGTACGCGTGTCACACTGCAGTTTTTGACATGTGTGCGTGACACAAAGTTAGTTTCTGACAAATGTACGTGAAACACGTCAAGTTTCAGTCACGGCTGTGTGTCACACGTCAGTTTCTATTTTACTATTGATAGTAACGCTACGAGATAAAGTTCCGTTTTTCTTCACCGAGCCAAGATGTAGGCGTATGGAAGAAGGTGAAGACTGTTGTTTTTCTCCCTCCGTCCATTCCTTAGATAAACTCTCTGCAGCTCGGTACAGGAACATGTAGTTCTCCTGAAAATATAAAATCAATTTCTTTTAGAAACAGTGAAATAATACCTTCCAGTAGATACTGATATCAATTACTATTTAATCCTTTTACTGAAATCATAAAAATTCTAACTCTCATTTTTGGCACAAAAACTCATAATGAACATTGATGGTCCTCCCTCCTCTGCTGTATGGATTACACCCACCACCCTACCCCCGAAGAAAATTTATCATACAGACTGCCCTCAGAACTTTCCACAGGAACACTTGTAATCTAAGGACCTTTTCCTTAGGGACTCAATGAACATGTGTGCGACTAGGAGCAGTTGAATCTTAGGACGGAGTACTACACACCAAGTTTGATCAAAATACTAAATGTTTAAAATAAAGACTCCCAACAGTAAGGCAACCCAAAATGTTACCTTGGACCCAATGACCCCTGTCCTCTTCAGATGGTACAGCTTGGCTAGCTGGTATATGTTGATGGATTTGTCATTCCGCAGTTGGTCGTAGATGGTCCATAGGCCACAGAATGTTGCCGCCTCCACACCACCATACCTTCACATAGGAGGAACATTCGTGATACATGCATGCAGTTTTAAGTGTATTAAAGAGGTTGAATCAATAAACTGTTTAACTGGTACTCTATTATTCAGGTATTATAAAGGCTCTCTTAGAGAGGTGATATATACAGATACCCTATGCTATTAAAATGTAAATAGATTCCCCTTCTAATTTGTTGATTTATATATATAGTTTATATTACTACCATATCATCCCTTATTTTTAATAGTTTTATCTTTATATTAATATTTAATTACTACTTAATTTCTTCATCTTTCGTTGTTTTTTGCGCAAAATATGACCTATTTATGTGTCGACGTGCCGTAAAACACCATTCATTCATTCTAATGTATACAGCCCTACACATTATCCCACAGTAAGCAATCTCTAGATGCTCTGGCATATCAGTGGTAACTGGGGTAATTTGAAAAGCTGGTATAATGTTGTGGACTGAATCGATGCCCCTGCGTCTTTCAAATGTAAAGATAATAGAATACAGCATGATATGAGATCCCCTTCAAGGAACTATATTTGTGGAGACAACCTTGAATATTTAAGGTAAGATATATTTCCCTGCAACACTGAGGTATGAAAAACCACCTAGAATCTATACATATCATAACATATCCCGACTCCAAACTCTAAAACTTTCTTAGGGACAATGAATCTATACATAACATATCCCGACTCCGAACTCTAAAACTTTCTTAGGGACAATGAATCTATACATAACATATCCCGACTCCGAACTCTAAAACTTTCTTAGGGACAATTTTATACACTGTAGCCATTTTTATTTTACAATGAAATTGCATGAGGCATATTTAAAAGTGTGGTTATTTGCCCAATCTTGTGATTATAACAACTACCACAGCAAGGAAAGTTTCTGAACGAATGATCAGTCAAAGCAGAATTCTTACTGACCTGTCGACGACAATGACTGGTCCGATGTCGTTCTGTATATGTAGAGTCTGTACGGTTTCTATCAGCTCAAACACATGCTGTAAGGGCTGGGAGGCGTCTGGCCATATCGTGTTGGGTTTGACAACACGCGTCATCAAGATGTAGTCATCCTAAAAACAACAACAGTTTAATCAAAACAAATTGTGAAACACTGTATTAATGAGACTGCACAGCCTTGGCCAGCATGTCAAGGTCCTGCAAGTTAAAGAAGTAGGTAAAAGTGGATAACTGTGACCTACTTTTCACAGGAGTATATAGAGGCCATCAAAGTGACTATACTGAGGGGGAAAAGTTAAGCAAGTTTTTGTTGCATCCTTAATATATTTTTGGTTGTAAAATCAAGAAACTTCTGCCATAGACACAATATTTTATTAAACACACATCAATAACAGTCAAACAACTTAATGAAGTAACGAATGTAAAGTGGAGGTCAGTAAGTATACAATTACATATGAAGTGTGAAGACTAGGATAAACGTGTCTTCACAGAAACTGAGACAAATACAAACATTAGCATCAAGTAAAAATATCTCCCTGTTCCAGGTAAGCTTGGGTCAACCAATTTTATTGCGTAATTGTTTACACTGTAACTGTTTACACTGTAACTGTAACAAAGTCAAAAATGTATGTCGATGGCATAAAAAATGGTCTGCTTTTGACAGACGAGTAAAGTGAAGGTAAACATGTATACAAATGGCGTTTAATATTTGAAACTATATGATAAATAGTTTCTTAGAAATGCATTTTAAAAAGTACCAAATGTAGATCAACGTTTAACATAGTGACTTACCTTTGGTAGTAGATACATGTAGTATAAACTACCAATAGCTATGTACGTTTGAAGGCTGTAGGGCTAGTAGTCTTTTTAAAACAGGGCTAATTGCAAACATTTTGCATACATACCTGATTAGACTGAAGGAGGAACTCTCGGATCTTGTAGTTCTTTCTCTCGTCATCCTCACGGTATGACAGTTTGAAACAGCCAATATCTATCGACTGGTCCTTCTCTGGCCAGAAACTCATGAAATCCTGAAAACATCAATGAAACTGAGTTAAAATAGCAGATTAAAACATACCATTTTACTTCCGCCGTAGCATGTACAAAGCCCTGATACCAGAATGAGAGATGGTGACAGAACCTGGGATAACCAAACCCCGTGACCTAAAATGCAGTCCCAACCTACACTTCAAAGTTTTGACTCAACAAAATATTGTTATTGAGCAAAAACACTTTTTCTATTTATAATCAGTGAATTTTGACTTTAGACCCAGTGACCCGATTGGGTTATTGGACATGTTTTGGAAGAGGAAGTCTTCATCGTGTTTCCATAATAATATGAACAAGACAGAAAGGGCACACCCGTACGAACTCGGTCAATATGTAAAATGTGTTTCCATGAAAACCCCGACTATATAACTCTATATCATCGTGGAGACACCGTCACATTGATAATCTGTCAGTGTCTCAACGATGCTATAGTTATATCGTCGTTTTTTGTGGAGACGCATTTTACGTATTGATCGAGTTCATACGGGATGGGGCAGGGAGGGAAATTAGTGGGGTCATCAGGAACTTATATCACCAGCATATATAACAAGCCTTGCAAACAATATCTGTTATTACCTGATCATCTACGTCTGAGAGTTGTACAATGACAGAACTGTTCTGGTCCCACACCATCCTCCAGAAGTCCTCCATTGTCTGTTCCAGTGGATGCTGGGTAATAATGAACTCATTACTCTTGTTGTAGCCCTGTTGGAAAAAAATAATATATGTAAAACAGCAGGTATAGCCCAGTTTCAGTAAGCACATCCACAAGTTATGTCCCCATAAAAACTCTTCAGCTTTTGAGATAAGAAAAGTGTCATTTTCTCCACTAAGTTAGAAATGACAACTCTGCATTTACCGTTCATGTTACCAAACTGGGCTATAGAACATGTGTCATTTGAGACAACTTCTGCCAGGCCAAGCAGTGAAAATGGTGTCAGAAATAGAGAGATTGAGGCTTGATATAGGCAGATTGTGTTTATATCTAACTTATTATTTACCCTAAATATAAGTAAATTTCACTTGTAAAGCTTCTAAGCATGCATTTTGCATGTAACAAATTTAGTAAGGTATTGCAATATAACTATTTTTGGACAAAACTAACATGTGGCTGTGTATAAAGAGTGTATGATTATCGATGATTTAGATTCGAGCTAATGAAAATCTTAACGGGCAAGGATAAAACCTCTCACCTATCCTGATGCAAGAATTAGAAATTCTTTAATATTAAATTTATATAATAATTAAGTAGACGTTTTCTACAAATTGTTCCATACGACTCACATGGAGGTATGTGGCATTAATATAATCTGACCCATCCACTCCCGGCTTCACTGGCAACAAGACGCGCCTCACACTTAGAGGCACCATCTCTAAGGATCTGTTCTTGGACAAGTTGGTGCTCTTCAAAGCATGGAACATATCGTCCTGCTTTGGACAAAAACTGGTGACAAGCTGTAAAAGACACGACAAACTTCCAATTTAATATTGTCTGGACATGTTATAAAACTATAGAGAGGAAAACATATACAGTTAAATACCCTTAAAGAGACACATTAAATTCAAGAATCATTCAATGCTGTTATATAAAAAACCCTGATAGATGTTTTATAAGCAATTTCTAATTTCAAAATAACAGATATTTCCATAAAGAGAAATAACTCCAGATGTTTGGTTTAAAATGGACCACTAAGGCCACAAAAAATTACCTGGTTCTCAGGCCACTTTTCCTGAGAAGAGATGCGGGCGGGCACATTTTTTTTTACAATTTTACAGTGGTCAACAGACATGCAGGCGATTTCTTTTTTATCCAAACTTTTAATTCCAATACATGTATTGATGCAAAATATCTCGAAATACATGTGCAATAACCAGTTGGATCAGCTCATCTCTATTGTCGATCATTACCTTATCATTTCTTCCCGACTTGATATGCTTCTTTCAATCACAATAAGTTCGTATATTTGTATTAGATCACGTATGAACTTCAATCGACTCGATGACACCGCCATTATTACATGTTGCTGTGAGACTTTGTCGATTAGACGCTTGAATAAATCGCCTGTTCTGTAGCACCTACTATTCCAAGCGTCTTAAGCGTCTGACTCTCCTAGATTGGTACCCGTACGACTGCAACACTCACAAGCTAGTGAGCAGAACGGCAGATAGTCGGCCGCGCACCAGTCTACCCACAAGGGGATTCCCCTGAGGTAGATGCATGTAAAAACCGGAACGAACTTGGATGCGGAACTTTTTTTAAAATTTCGGTAGCGCATCTCCAATTTTTATTTTATTACTTTTGAGATAAAATCGGCAATGCGGCACCAAAAAAAGACATGCGGGCGGGCCTGAGAACCAGGTAATTATTTTTTTATGGCCTAAATTATGTAAAACAGACCTCAAGTGTGTCCCTTAAAAACTGTCTTTCCAAAATGAGTATTTTTGTGACTATATTATTGCCAGTTTAGTCTGTTTATAAATTACAACTTCAGATTGAAATAAAACAGTTACTCTATTTTATTAAAAGGAATGTAGTGACAGTCAAACATCTTTATTATTGAGAGTTCTTGGTAAACAGTGTAAGAATTATCAAAATCGAATAATGAACAAAGAAGATTCAACCATTTGAAGGTTGATCTTAAGCAGATGTAGGGGCTGCCATTTTGAGAAATATGATGTCATAGTTTTGAATTACCATACATATGACATAGTAAATATCCTTTAAGGCAAAGAAAATCACTGCAAATGAATGACAAATCCTTTACTGACCATGTAATGCATTATAACATTATAATAATAGTATATTTATTTTTCATACCTTTGCTGTGATTTTCCCCCTATAAATCAGTTAACATATTTATAAATATTCCATATATGGTAATTTAGAACTGTGATGTCATAATTCTTATCATTGTTTATCGTCCAATTTTGATACTTATTTCATCCTTGACGAAGTTTTTTAGAACTGTCAATAATAACGATTGTTTGGCTGTAAGCCTACATTTCCCTTAAAGTCAGAATATGCTTATTGTTAACCTTAACGGAGATGACAGAGATTTTTGTGTCAAGTATTAGTGTATAATAATACCGTCAAATTTGCACGCTCTTTTTAACTCTTGTGTTCCTGTGCTATAAAACAAACCATTTGGATCTGCACATTTCCTGTGTAGCGCTTAGCATCGGCACAGCGTGTAGGGGATACAGCGTAATTAGTACACAAATATTTATTCGGCATAGCGTGTACAGTTTTAATTTTATTCTGTTGATTTGTTAACGTAATTCTCGTAACACTTCCGAATGCTTCGTCAACTGTTTCAGTTTATGTTTTAATAAGCAAATTCTGCCTTTGAACGTCTTGTTCCTTTCTACTATCACTTACATTATACTGGATATCCCCAGCTGCCAACTCACCGTTATGAGTGTTAATGAGTACTGATACTATCACTTACATTGTACTGGATATCCCCAGCTGCCAACTCTCCATTATGAGTGTTGGTGAGTACTGATACTATCACTTACATTGTACTGGATATCCCCAGCTGCCAACTCTCCGTTATGAGTGTTGGTGAGTACTGATACTATCACTTACATTATACTGGATATCCCCAGCTGCCAACTCTCCGTTATGAGTGTTGGTGAGTACTGATACTATCACTTACATTGTACTGGATATCCCCAGCTGCCAACTCTCCGTTGTGAGTGTTGGTGAGTACTGATACTATCACTTACATTATACTGGATATCCCCAGCTGCCAACTCTCCGTTGTGAGTGTTGGTGAGTACTGATACTATCACTTACATTATACTGGATATCCCCAGCTGTCCACTCTCCGTTATGAGTGTTGGTGAGTACTGATACTATCACTTACATTGTACTGGATATCCCAAGCTGCCAACTCTCCATTATGAGTGTTGGTGAGTACTGATACTATCACTTACATTGTACTGGATATCCCAGCTGCCAACTCTCCATTGTTAGTGTTGGTGAGTACTGATACTATCACTTACATTGTACTGGATATCCCAGCTGCCAACTCTCCATTGTGAGTGTTGGTGAGTACTGATACTATCACTTACATTGTACTGGATATCCCCAGCTGCCAACTCTTCGTTATGAGTGTTGGTGAGTACTGATACTATCACTTACATTATACTGGATATCCCCAGCTGCTAACTCTCCATTGTGAGTGTTGGTGAGTACTGATACATCACTTACATTATACTGGATATCCCCAGCTGCCAACTCTCCATTATGAGTGTTGGTGAGTACTGATACTATCACTTACATTGTACTGGATATCCCAGCTGCCAACTCCCCATTGTGAGTGTTGGTGAGTACTGATACTATCACTTACATTATACTGGATATCCCCAGCTGCCAACTCTCCGTTATGAGTGTTGGTGAGTACTGATAAATACTTGGAGATCTCCGCCTCCCTGATCTCTGTGTCACCCTGCGTGAGGATGTACTCCGCTATCACATCATGAATTAACATGTACTGCTCCTGGGGAGAGAAATAATCACAACACTGAGTATGTACTACTATAAACAACATGTACAGATCAAGAATCATAATCCAAATCTACACAAGATATACAAAGAATATATTTACCTACAGTGCGAGAATATAAGATATGGTTATCCATGTTTTACATGGGTGACGGAAAGTCTGATCTTACACATGGGGGAAGATAAAAGTCACATGCTGATACCAACAATGACATTTGCATGACGTCATTAGTAGTTGGCAACGTCAACGCGCAGAATATAAATGATATGCAAGAAAATTAATCTTTCACAAGTATCCGATTCAGATAGGGAAATTCCTACACTCGGTAAAACTGATCGAACCTTGGCAAAGCCTTGGTTACGATAAAAACATTATACCTAAGGTTGGATTTCCCTATCCTCACCAGATACCCATGAAAGATTCTTATATTCTTGCATACCGGACAAGGATATCCGTTATTTTACCGGGGCTAGATATTTCCATCTCACCCTAGGGTCGAGATAAAATTCATGCGCGCCAACATCCGGTATGCAAGAAAATATGTAAAACTTTAGTAGCTGGCGGCGTCGATGCACAACATGTCTCTGATATGCAAGAAAAAGAATCTATCATGGGTATTTGGTTCAGACAGGGAATTCCAACCCTCGGTATAAGTGTTTTAATCGGAACCTCGGCAGAGCCTCAGTTCTGATAAAACTACCTCGGGTTGGAATTCCCTATCTTCTCCGGATACCCATGAAAGATTCTTATAGTCTTTCATGTGCATCCTGTGCAGATCGGGAATTGAAGCAGGAGTTATCACTGTTTTGAGTGGCTCTGTGACACTCCCAAATTCTGATTCAACAGTTTAACGAGGGTTGCCATTAATGATTCTTTTTCTTACATACCACTGACATTTTGTGCCACAGCGTCAAAATTAACCCTTTACCCGCTAAGCACGACTATAATAGCCTTTGCGTCCATTGTAAACCCAGATCAGCCTGCGAGTAACTCCCCAAAACACCCCTTTGTTACATAAATGGAATGGTCTTAATTCAAAAAAAGAATATATATATATGTAGCGGGTTAAGGGTTAATTCTCATTCAATTTTAGTGGTGTCGTTAGATCAGTAGATAAGGCTTTGACTTTAGAGCTACAGCTCTCTGCTCCATATGGGTTCACCGCCTGGCAAAGACAAATTCCAGGAAAACTACATCTGTTATCCTTATGTCATCTGCCGCTGAGGTTACTGGCCCAGTACGACCAATATGATGTGTAAAACCCCCATTTCATTCACTCTCATTCAATTTTTTTGCTGCCATTTATATTTATCATACATATAGGTTGCGCACTGCTTAACAATGTTTACTAAGTGAAAGTGCAAAAAAGAGGACAGCACAAAAATCCCCATCAGCAAGGATCACTGAATTGAATACAATATCATACTGTTTGTAAACAGAGACATGTGTAGAGTGTATAAACTTATAAAAGTGTGCTTTTTGTGCTTTCAAACGCATGGAAATGAGATAATTTAATGAAAATCTGGTGTCTAGTTCTTTAGATATTATCTGACAGATCATACAGGTGGCCTATGGGAAAGTATTTAGTTTCCCGCAATCAATAAGGCTGACCATAAAAAAGTGTTGTTTTGCTGTTTCCCTACCTACCCACGAAAAAGGGCCCTACCCAAAAGTTTTTATAGCAATTCTTCATCACCTACCTACCTACCTACCTACCTACCTACCCATTCATGAAATCCTGGGTCGGAAAACAGTAAACAAATATATTTTAAGGACGGCCTAAGTACCCACTTCTTTCTCTTTCAGCTACAACACACCTACCTCAGTCTGTACGAGGAAGTTCCTCTGCTGTCGAATGTGTAGCAGGAAGGCAGGGATGTTGACTGTACCCTTGTCTTTTATCTGCTTAATCATGGTATCTATCAAGATGTAGGTACCAGTCCTACCCACTCCAGCACTATAATTACACATAGATTTTCTATGTGATACTTTGTTAGATAAATCATATATATCAATTTACATCATGCTTTTAGTACATTATTTTTGAATTATTTATGTACAGCCAACAGCAAATCACTTAAATACTGAGGCAATATGTGCATTTTCATATAAAATACCCAGGGAATATTTAAATACCCAGGCAATATGCTCATCTTCCGTGTAAATACCCAGGCAATATGCTCATCTTCCGTGTAAATACCCAGGCAATATGTTCATCTTCCGTGTTAATACCCAGGCAATATGCCCATCTTCCGTGTTAATACCCAGGCAATATGCCCATCTTCCGTGTAAATACCCAGGCAATATGCTCATCTTCCGTGTAAATACCAAGGCATTATACTCATCTTCATTTTATATACCAAGACAATATGCACATCTTTCTTTTAAATACCAAGGCATTATGCTCATCTTTCTTTTAAATACCAAGGCAATATGCTCATTTACCTTTTAAATACAAAGGCAATATGCACATCTTTCTTTTAAATACTAAGACAATATGCATATCTTCCTTTTAAATACCAATGCAATATGCTCATCTTCCTTTTAAATACCAAGGCAATATGCGCATCTTAAAGGCGGAGGTAAAAATTCATTTCATGTTATTGTGAATATCATAAAGCATATAGAAACAGGCCAACTTACCTGCAGTGAATAACTATGGGGCCAGCCCCAGGTGGATTTTCACTTGAAGATTTTTGTATAAACTTTAACACTGGCAGATTGAAATCTGGCACGCCGTGATCCGGCCACTCCGTGTAGTGATACTGATATACAATACGCTCCGACACATTTTTCTATAAGGATAAACATACATTTTAACACACTTAGTAAAAACCTGGCAATCCAATTGGTTGACTTTAATAATATTTAAAGAACTAACTGGTCCAAAATAGATAGACTCTTCAATCTTTATATAAATGTCGATTTTTTTATTGACAAAACATTCTAACAAGAGGGCCAAGATGACCCTAAATCGATCACCTGAGTACATGCACATTATTGAAATTCTTCGAAATCTTATGGTCATATCAATCTGCGCAAGTTTGATTAAGATTGTTCAAGAAATGTGGCCTCTGTTGTGTTCACAACATTGATATAAAGACACTGACAACGTGTGGTAAAGATCAAATACAAAATGAAGGTGCTAGAGTGTAACACCAGGGGCAGGGCCAAATGTGACCACGGGGCTACATGTAATATATGAGAGCTGTGCGCCTTGTGGTTTCAGAGAATACTTTTTTTAAGTTTTTCCATATACAAGTCTATGTAAAACAAGCGATCCCTGGGGTGGGGCCAAATTTGACCCCAGGGTCACCATTTGAACAAACTTGGTAGTGGACCATAAGCTTATAGCAAATGCAAAATGTTAAACATCTGGCTCTTGCAGTTCCAGAGAAGAAGATTTTTTTTATGTTTTTCCCTACACAAGTCTATGTAAAACTGTGACCCAGGGCATGGCCAAATTTGACATCAGGGACACCATCTGAACAAACTTGGTAGAGGATCATAAGCTTATAGCAAATATAAAATATTAAACATCTGGCTCTTGCAGTTTCAGAGAAGATTTTTTATGTTTTTCCCTATACAAGTCTATGTAAAACTGTGACCCCGGGGTGGGGTCAAATGTGACCCCAAGGTCACCATTTGAACAAACTTGGTAAAGGACCATAATCTTATAGTAATTGCAAAATATTAAACCTCTGACTCTTGTAGTTTCAGAGAAGAAGATTTTTTAATTTTTTTCCTATATAAGTCTATGTAAAACTGTGACCCCCAGGATGGACGACGCACGATGCACGACGCACGACGCACGACACACGAAGAGTGATCCCAATAGATCACCTTGGCATATGTACCTCCCCAATAATGGCTGAAACTTAATTATGTGACGTTAAACTCTCATTGATGTGCAATTAATATAACTTCATTTCGTGTAAAAATACAACGAACTGCGTTTAAAAATAGAGTTAACCAGTATTGTTTGACTTTTGTTACAGAATATAGGTAATTGAGTGGTCGCAAACATGTTCGAGTTAATCAAAATTTACATCCATTACACGATTAATATAGTCCCAAAATTCAAAATGTTAATACTGTTAACACTGTACTTTGTTATACAGGTAAACAATATACTCGGATATGTTTCTGTAAGTGCTAACATATTTAATAATACATTTATACGAGCAGACATCAGTAAAGAACATTGCAAATCAATCAATACTGGTAATAATTTGTCTACATATAACTGTTTAACTTCCTTTTTTCCCTTCGAAAGCAAACGATTAAACTAGTCCTTTTAGGCATCTACATACACTACTCGACTTTTATAATCTGTCACCTGTTTTTTTGAAAATAACACAAATACTAAAAACTGGAAATCACCGAAACACATACCAATATTTTATTAAGTTAAAATATTGGTATGTGTTTCGGTGAATTCCAGAAACTGGAAATCACCAATTTCCAGTTTTTAGTATTCGTGTTATTTCAAAAAACCTGGGTGAGAGATTATAAAAGTTGAGTAGTGTATTTGGTAACTTCTTTTTTTTTATGGTTTGTCAGTGTATGAAACTAAAATAAATAAAACAATGAAAATAATAATCTGACTACATACCTTTTTAATTTTACTGCTTTTCAGTGAAAACATTCTGACCGTGTAGTGTGCACGTGAAAATGTTTTCATATGTTTGACGGTGACACACCCGTATGTCTCCGTCCCCTCCTCCGGCCAATACATGTCGCATTTACGCCGCCCTCGTTCCATGAGGTTGGTGATCATTACTATGACAACGGTACCTTGCTCCCAGACCATTCGCCAAAAATCGGAGAATGTGTGGGGAAGTGGACCCTGGCAGGCAATGTATGCGTGTGGCTTGTTGTAACCCTGCAGAACACAAATCATGATACAAAATTGTTGAATTATTCTTTTTTCCTTTCAATACATAGAGAATCTTACATGGGTGTTGCGTTAGTATGAAAAAATTATGGATCGAGTTTTATACAATTTTGTATTTTACCAGCCTTTGCGTGCAATATGTTATGATTATTCAAAGAGTTTTTGTTTTTGACATATAAAACACATTTGAAAAATTATTTTTATCACATGACCTGAGTTACTTGAGTTATCTACTATAATAACGAGCAATCACTGATATTTCTATGTAACAAAAACAACCGGGTGACTGGTATATTACTGTTGAACATTTCGACTTCATACATGTCGTAATATCAAATATATGAAATGACATTATGAAGTGGCATACAAGCAGCAGGATTATATAAATATTATAACCGAAATAAAATATTAAAGTCGAAAGACTTATTTTTTTGTTTAAATACTTTAACCAATCAATGCTCTCCAAATATTGTTGCCATTCCCACATTGGGCAAGAATTGTTCCTAATTCTGCAGACAGTTTAGGATGAGCTCATGTATCCTCCATTTTTGTTAACGCTAATTCACATTATTTTTTCTAAATTATGAACTTCTTAAATATCAGTGTTATATTAAATGTTCTTTTATATTGTTTTTTTTAAATATAGACCTATATGGTGACAAGATCACAGTAGATCATCTAAGCATAGGTTAAAGTAGCTATCCCGCCAACAACAGCCAAATTTTAAAACATTTCTAAACCTCCCGACGACGAAATATATATATAACTTACACATTTTGAAAATTCGAACTCTGTAGACACAATATAAACAACTGTAACCAGCCAGGCCAAACCCAAAATTAGCGCTGAATTAAGAGTTACCGACTCATAATTCATTTCACACATATTCAATCACGGGTATTTTAAGAACCCATGAAAAAAATCCTATACTTTTAATTGGCACATATACATTATTATATGACCTGAACTCCTGGATAGAGTTTCGATAAATGGTTTTGCAGTGTATTTTTGCCGTTATTTGCAGGGTTAGTTTCTTTAAACTACACTGAATGACGAGACTTACATCAATAAAGTTGCCATTTATGTAATCTGAAGACCTGGGTTTACCAGGCACTGGCTGTAGTATTACCCTGGAGTGGTCAACTGAAATAAAGGCAAACAATTCTGTAATAACATACTGAACTGAAGGCAAACAACTCTGTAATAATCTACTGAAATAAAAGCAAAACACGTTAGTAGATGTGTAGCCATGAAGAGAAAGCCTTTAGGATATATATTTGTTCAGCTTTTAAATTCTATTTTTATCTCAAAAACAATTTTTACATATAAAACTACATATAATGTCCACGCTATTTTTTCTGCATCATTTAATTCTGTATGTTAACTCAAAGACACAGTTTGTTTATTTATTTTTTCAAACTGACTTTTAACATACAGTAACTAGGTCAAAGCAACTCCAGCCAAACTAATGAAACAATAAACTTTACGTACAAGCGCTGATATTGACGTATCTATTTTTAGCCTTGTTCTCCGGGAGGTATGATGAATCGGCAGGCAGGTCTGTCCTTGTACGGCTCGTAATCTCCTCAAACTCCGTTGAAAAGCCGTGGTCACTATCAGCGTGCAGGCCACGGATATGCTGCAGGAAGTCGACCACCTTTATCTCCTGGTACTTGGTGTCTTCATCTGTATGATATAGACATTATAATAAAGCTGAAATTATGGTCGTTTCTTTTTATTTTTTAATCTTCATCAAATTAAAGTCTAGTTGAAGATTATAACTTTAACATATACAGAGTATTTAGTTAAATGCCCAGGTAAAGTGTTCATATATGACGTCAACAGAAAAAAATATCAAAGAGCATTACTTTTGTCATGTGTGTGATGTATAGCACACAGCAGCCTCTGTAGCTCAGTGGATAAGGCACTGATTGCCATATAGAGCTCTGCCTCACAGGAGTTTGAGTCCTGGCAGCAGCAGGTCTCATAGAAATGCTGCAACTTGAAGAGCCTTTTTTTGCTATTTAAGCTTAATTTCATTTTATAATACCCTGAAATCTCACTATTTGGACAAGCAAATGTTGCAGGTATGGACTTGACAAAACTGTCACACTTACTCATGGAATCAGGTGGGACAAAAGTGTTACTTACCTTAAGTATCTGGCAGGAAGACAAAAAAGTGTCCCAATAAACTACAGTGTCTGGCAGGAAGACAAAACAGTGTCCCACTTATGTACAGAGTCTGACAGAAAGATAAAACAATGTCCCACTACCTACCGTGTCTGACAGAAAGACAAAACAGAGTCCCACTTACCTACCGTATCTGACAGGAAGACAAAACAGTGACCACTTACCGTCTTACCTACCACATATCTGACAGAAAGACAAAACAGAGTCCCACTTACCTACCATATCTGACAGAAAGACAAAACAGTTAAACTTGTACACGGACACCCATGTAATTCCATTAAATGTTTTATACGGCCACCCATGTACATCAAAATAAAAGTCTACATGACCACCCATGTAATTAAATTGCATTTTTCCATTTAATATTTTAGCACGGCAAGTTATGCAGAAGAACTAGCGGGAAGCCGTGAGTTATAAACAAATAAAGATTGCCGTGTGTCCCTTTAAAGAGTAGGGAGATCTTTTAAATAGCATGCTTTTAACTGTTTTTCTGTGAGTGTGACACAGATTTATATGCATTGGCTAAACTGTTTTTGTTTTGTATTTTTTTTAGCTAAAACTGTCAAGAGCAAACAACAGATTGAAGTGATGGTGTTGCACTACTAATCGTAATAAATCCATACATCTCTGGATTATGAATACAATCAACTTTCATGCATTTTAATATTTCTAGGAACTATTTTGCTATTAAATATGAATAAAAAAGAACAATGTCAATGAACATGAACAAAACACACCAGTTTTCAATTGGTCAATTCATTATACTTGTCTGGTATTTGTTATTTAAAGAACTGAGTAAAAAATAAAACAAGAGGCCTGCAGACACGTATTCTAATAAATGTGCATTCGACAGAAAATCGAGCTGAAAAATCAAAAACCTCCGCTATTGTTGTTTCAATTCGGTGTCCACAGATTTTATCCACAAATCGGTGACAAGTCAAATTTCAGTGCCCCGTTTTATATATTCTCCAGTCCCTCTTCTCCACAACACGACTCCTTAACAGGGTTCTCCACAGGCCATTTAAGCATAGCGGAGCCGCTGCGCTTGACTTCCAAAATCTTACATCCCGCGGTGCCTAAACTGCGCCGCTATGCTTAAAAACCAGAGCGCGGTGCTTTGATCTGAAGGCAAACACCGCCTTTAAAAATCCTTATGCGCACCGTACACAAATTCATAAACTCGCGTCAAACAATACACACAAGTAACACGTGACTGATCTATGCAGTATGCAGAACGTGTGATAACACGCTGTGTGATTAGTGGATTGTTGACAACAAATTGCAATTATCACGAGTTGATTGGATTATGTCGGGTTGTTGTGGATTAATCAGTAATTGGGAGATAATTGGGATTGGAGAATGTAACTTAAAGCACTTGAACTGGAAAGTTTGTTAATATTGGCAGTTTGTGTATCGGCTTACGTGTATTGTTCAAGACGGAAATGAAAGATGTGATGTGCAAGAGTTTGTTTGTTTTGCGCAAGTAAGTATAATTGTTTTGATTGTCATTTGATTTAAGTTTGTGCGTTAATAAATAAAATAAATAGCAATTTTGGGATACTGAGTAATATCTGGTCATTTGAAAAAAGAAAAGAAGAAATGAAGGTAGTTTATTTATCTGTTTACTTCATAGCTTGTCAATATTTTGAAAACAAAAATACTAGAAATTACTTACAAAATAAAACAAAAATAATTCAGTTATTACTATTATTAAGCGTGTTGGTCTATTATATATTTATATATTTATCTTCAGACCTTGGCCCGCCACTTTAACCAGGATGAAGATTCAATGATGATCGAGTGGAGACAAGTGAGGGAGGTTACAAAGAATGACAGAGAGCTACAGGAGTCTCACCCCAACTTGTACAATATTGCAGCTGTTGGTCTGCTTCTTCCAACATCAACAGCAGATTGAATTAAGACAGCACAGGTCAACTCTGTGTAACAGAGTTCTCAATGCACTGCTGGCAGTAACAATGCAGGGCCCACCTCCATCAGTTTGAATATGACAGGGCAGTGGAAGAATGGCACATGGCCAGACCTAGAAGGTCAAGCATCTGAAAAGGAACTGCTAGCTAATATGTACAAGTCAAGACATTGAATGGGCTAACTTGTGTTGGATTTATTTGAGTGCTAAGGTTATATTTTTTAAGTATTATCAAATGTGCTGTTTTATTTCCAAGGATGAATATTGTGTAGTTGATGGTATTATATGTGTGCATGATGTGTTGATGTATATGTTGTATTATTGTGTATAAACTTATAATAAATCTTTGTATGTTTTCTTCTTCATCGTGTATTAAAACATGGATTATTTATTATTGTTTATTGTATGTATTTCAGATGCTGCATGTTGTGTTGATGTGTGTTGTATTATTGTGTATGTATTATTGTTTATGAACTTATTTTAGTTAATATTTTTATGAGTTGTTTTTTTTAAATAAAAGTCTTAAAACATGGATTATTTATTATATTGTTTAGTATCATAAATATATAATTATATATGGCTTCCTACCATCACTTATATCACACAAAAGAGTGCCTCACCGTCAATACAGGCAGTTACTAAAAGCCAAAAAAATCGAACACAGGAGGGGCTTTCCCCCTCCCGTACCCTCCCCCAGCACGCGCTTAATGCCACTATGCTTGAAAATAATCCTGTGGAGAACCCTGCTTAAATAAACAAGAGGTCAATGACCTTGAAGCTCTACTGATTGATTTTGATTTCAGGAAGTAGTCGCTACAGACTTGTTTTTTGAAAATCAATTTTTAACCGTGGCGGCCATCTTGAATTTCCAGCCGACCTGAAATTTTGCTAGGATCAATTAGACATTAAGAGCAACATTCCTGTGAAGTTTCATGAAAATCCGTCAAGTAGTTTCAGAGGAGTAGTCGCTACAAGTTTTCATTATATAACTCTATGTAAACAAAGATGGCCACTGGGAGCCATGTTTAACGTCAAATCAAAACGATTTTCAGAAAAAGTCCCATATCAATATCTCTTATAGTCGCTACAAACTTATTTATTTTAAATCTATTTTTAGCTGTGGCGGCCATCTTGAATTTCCGGCTGACCTGAAATTTTTCTAGGATCAACTAGACATCAAGAGCAACATTCCTGTGAAGTTTCATGAACATCCGTCAAGTAGTTTCAGAGGAGTAGTCGCTACAAGTTTTTACTATATAACTCTATGTAATCAAAGATGGCCACTGGCAGCCATGTTTAACGTCGAATCAAAATAATTTTCCACAAGGATCAACATCATGTCATGTTGATCATTTTAGAAAAAGTCCCATATCAATATCACTTATAGTTTTCAAGAAGTAGTCGCTACAAACTTATTTTTAAAAAATCTATTTTTAGCTGTCACGGCCATCTTGAATTTCTGGCAGATCTGAAATTTTGCTAGGATCAATAAGACATCAAGAGCAAAATTCCTGTAAAGTTTCATGACAATCCGCCAAGTAGTTTCAGAGGAGTAGTCGCTACAAGTTTTTACTATATAACTCTATGTAAACAAAGATGGCCACTGGCAGCCATGTTTAACGTTGAATCAAAACGATTTTTGACAAGGATCAACATCATGTCATGCTGATCATTTTAGAAAAAGTCCCATATCAATATCACTTATAGTTTTCAAGAAGTAGTCGCTACAAACTTGTATTTTAAAACTCTATTTTTAGCTTTGGCGGCCATCTTGGATTTCACATCAACATGAATTTTGCTAGGATCAACTAGACTTTATGGGCAACATTTCTGTAAATTTTCATGAATATCCATCCAGTAGTTTCAGAGGAGTTGTCGCTACAAATAAAAGTTTACGGACAGACGGACAGACGGACGGACGTACACAAAATCACGCTTTGTGTGACTCAAAACTCGTGTGTCGGTTTTTTGTGTGTACATTCGTATCTTGTGTGACAGTATTTTACATCTTGTGTGTCGTTTTTACCATTTGGACACATTTTAGTCACACAAGCTCCACTCCCCTTGTGTGACTGCAATTTTTTATTGCTTTAAATGAAGAATTAGACTATTTTCTGCGCATAGAGACATACTTGCTTGTGTGTCAGTCACACAAGAAAAAAAAGTCACATAAGTATACTTTATACACAAAAAAAGACACACAAGGCCCTCCTGTAAACTCAGACGGACAGACGGACAACGGACGCCGCACCACGGCATAAGCTCTGCTGATCTCTGATCAGTCAAGCTAAATATATCTGAAGGGTAGAGCGTGCTTATATTACACATATACCGTCTTTCTATGTCTGTCTCTGTGTGTAAATTACCTTCTCTTTCTCTGCGGCAACAATACCGTTATAGAAATACCGTAAATTCTGCAGACGGGCCGGAAATTAGTTGACCCCGGAAAATAGACCTGTCCATCAAGTTTTCGATATCATTCGGATGTTATCGTTAAATTGTTTCGACCTTGACCGACCCAATTAATTATTCAGGAATTGGCGTTTTTTCACCCATATACCAACATCTTTTACACCCTGATACCCATATACCAACATTTTAGGTCATTGACACGGTCACCCATGTAAAAAAGAAATGTTTGCCGTTCGTGGGTGGGACGTCACAATTTCTGGAACAGCCCTGACAGAAAGACAAAACAGAGTCCCACTTACCTATCGTATCTGACAGAAAGACAAAACAGTGTCCTAATTACTTACTGTATCTGGCAGGAAGACAAAACAGTGTCCCATTTACCTACCATATCTGACAGAAAGATAAAAACAGTGACCCACTTACCTACTGTATCTGACAGAAAGACAAAACAGTGTCCCACTTACCTACCATATCTGACAGAAAGACAAAACAGTGTCCCACTTACAATAGTCTTGGGAAAACAAAAATAGTGTCCCACTTACCTATAGTGTCTGGCGGGAAGACAATTGTGCTCTGTGGAGACTGGGAGCTTGTTGGCACTTACCTATAGTGTCTGGCGGGAAGACAATTGTGCTCTGTGGAGACTGGGAGCTTGTTGGCACTTACCTATAGTGTCTGGCGGGAAGACAACTGTGCTCTGTGGAGACTGGGAGCTTGTTGGAACAGCCAGGTAATACAGGGACCTTGTGTATTTTCTACATGTTAAGGATCTGCAACAAATAGTAATCAGATTGAAATATAGAAGACAAGACTAGAAATATGGCCTAGGACATGGATGCCCCTGCTATGGCTTCACATATTAATAAGAATTTAATTACTGAGGTGATGTGGCTGATTATCCAACTGGCCAGAGAACTTGTGCCTATATGCATTTTCATCCAAGTTTGAAAAAGATTGGAAGGACGGACACACACAAGCATAAGGGTTAACACTATATGACCATTCTTTGAATGGCAGGTACATAACAATTGTCTAAACCTGGAAATGGCTCATTAGCAGCCTAATCTAACATTTATATGGCTACACTCAATGCCGGAACTAGAAATGTGTCTGTGGACACAAAGTTCCCAGCTGTAAGCTATTTAATCACCAGAAAATCATAAAAGAACCATAACTCTGCCAAAAATCGATGGACCGGAAGTGAGATGACATGCGCAACGTGACTTCATACTGATACATCCTACCAAGTGTCGCCAAAATCTTTTGAGAAGTTTGGGATGAGCCATCTGGACAAGAAAGTGTGACGCATATACGGACGTGTGATGTACATACAAACAAGGCCGGTCAAGGGTAACACTATATACCCCACCCCCATATGTGACGGGGTATAAACTGTGTAGTGATTGAGTGATCAAAGGCGTCTACATGTTTTTTCACTTTAATGCTGTTAAAACAAAGAATACTGAACAAGCACTCTTGTATGATTTATCACTAGTTCAACTAAAACTTATAGCATGTTCCTTTTATTTGTGATATTCACTTTAGCTGCAGTACGACTCATTAAATAAAAAGAACATTGTTAACAGTGATTTATTATTTATTAGATCAAGAGCGAAACAATTTGCTTTTTTACAACTGAACAATATGTCCAGAAATATAAATATGCCAAGATCATTTTTCTCCATATATAACTATATAAAATAACTGTGTTATTTTAAGAAAAGGCCGACATCTTCGATGTCACAATAACCTATTTTTAACAGTATTTAAAAACATTGATATAAGGACACAAAAGGGCAGTTTGACCAAATTTGAGCTAGAGTTTTAGAGAAGTAGTCATTAAAACGAAAGTTTAAGCAAAAGTACAAGTACAACAGACAAAGTGCGTCACCACAGCTCATCCGAGCTCAAGTGAGCTTATAAAACATTTCCTCCCCCCAATTCCCATTTTCTATCTTAATTCATACAGTTGTAACTGTTTTACCCTGGTCTGTGGACCCATTTTTTATTTTTAAAAGCCTAGTGTCACACCCAGGATGTATCCTAACATATCCTACATCTGCAATGCTTCAAACCCGAAAACAATTCCAGAGTTGCAAACTAAGTACTCTTGATGGCTTCCTGGATAAAACCAGTACTTAGTAACGTGAACTGATATGTCTTGCTCACGGATAAATAACATGGGCCATGGCAAGGACAGGGTTCAAATTTAACACTTATTTACTTGCTATTACTTAGCAAGTAGATATTGGCAGATTGCAAGTAGAAAATATTAGCACTTGCTAAATTTTACAAGTATTAAAAGAAACCCACTAAGTCTAAATCTACATTTATTTACTAAACATATTCATCAAACTTAGTAACATAGGTGCATAGTAAGTATAACGATACATTATTACCTTGTTGCATCTAGCTGAGTGTTATAGGTGCATAGTAAGTATAATGATACATTATTACCTTGTTGCATCTACCTGAGTGTTAAAATTTCATCATTTACATGTATAGCATTCCTGCTACAATGAATGGAAGGCTCTAAATTTATATGTTTTTATTTTTTTCTCTATCACCACTTGGGTGACCCGTTTATTCTCCCCGTAAATAGGTGTGTGATGGGTCGGAGAGGACCATCCCACCGCACACCTTACAAATATAATTATATATCTTAATAATTCATGACGAAGATTCATATGATCGTCATGATTGATATGAGCACAAAGTACAAGCATGTTATCATTATTCAATTAAAATGTAAACAAATAGTTATACTACATGTTGCTATAGATGCAGTTAATATTTTTATTATTAAGGGGAAGTATTTTAGCATGTTAAACAATAGAAAAAAAATAATAAAAGACAAAAATAGTGAAGATCTAAGTTTTCTTACTCTGTATGTTAACCCCCATGCAGCCCCTCACAACAGAAAACATATGAGCATTGATTAAAATGCTATCAACTTTAAAAGTGATGCGGTCTTGGTTCAGCTAAACTGGCCTATGTAAACACTTTTTATTCTGGCAGATATTATTACCTGGTAATTATTATTTGGTGAATATTTCATACAATGAATTACAAAATATTAAAAAAACTTTTTGTAACAAGTATATTTTAGGAAGATTCGAAAATGTCTATTTATTTTTGCCAGTTTTGGTAGAAAGGTTCTAAATAGTTATTCATAATGGCTATCTCTTTAAGTGTTTTATAACAGTACACAAGTCTGTTTTTCATGGTTGCTATAGATAGTGGTGTATCTAGGCATTTAGAAGAAAATATATAATACTTGATTTCAAGTAGGTATTAAAAAATAAATAACTCCTCAGTGAATGGAATATAACCCTTTAGTATATAACCAGTTGTTTACTTGATGTAAAAAGTTCTGTGTATCAGGACAAGACGATAACAAATGGACCAATGTATCTTCCTGGTGACAGGTGTGACACAGAGGTTGATATCTATTGCATTTATGGTATGCAAGTATTTTCTTGTAGGTAAAATTCTATGGATAATTCCAAGTTGAAACCACTGAAATGTAGAACTAATTGATGCTATAATTCCACTGTAAGTCATGAAATTTGTTTTAAGTTTATATATGGTACTAAATTCATCCAAGGAATACAAATGTCCATCAGTGTTAAAAAGGTCATTTATAAGATAAATTCCATGATATTATAAAAAGCTTTTAAAACATCTCTCCAGAACATGTTTTTCATTGTAACTAATTTTTGCCGTATGCATCTCTTTCCAAAACAGCATAATTTTTTAATATTAATAGTGTTAGTGACTATATGGTGCCACCCACTACTACATGTATTGCTAATGAGTCGTTTTATCCATGATGCTTTTAACCCAAAGATAAAAGCTTGCAAGTTAGACATATTTAAACCACATTTGGGTTGGGGAGAGACATATATAAGTGATTAAGTTTTGGTATTAATAAAGTTTTAACGACTGTTATTTTTGCTAGAGGAGTTAGGTACCTACGTTTCCAAAGCTTAATGTGATTTTTTTATTGTTAGTGTTTTATGATTTATGTCAATCATTTTGTTTAAGTCTCTAAATTATTAATTAATGCAAGTGTCTTGATTAAAAGAGCAAGCTGCAAATCTTTTTTAAGCAAGTGGCTAAAATATTATATTTTATAGTGTTGTTCCGATTAATCGATTTCATCGATCATCGATCAGTTATGCCTTTGATCTCATTAATCGATTACAATTTTTCATGACTTTACTCGGTTGTTCAAAGTAATGGCTTATATCATTCTCTTGTACTAAAATATACAAGAAAATAAAATGAGCTGTAATTTTGCAGCAAGTAATCACATATTTACAGTGGGTAATATGTATGTTGGTCAGTTTCATTCAGTTCCTTTATTACCAGAACATACTTGAAATGTGATTATTTTCTTCATTATAGTTTGAAAAAGGCTTACATTGTCTTTCATAGCAGCCATGTTTAATCGATTAATGATCGATCATCGGTCGGGTAAATGTTCTGATGATCGATCATGAATTTTCAGCCGATTCCCAACACTAATATTTTATCACTAGAGGATCGAACCCACAACCTCTTGATCTGGAGTCAGACACTCTACCACGGGACCACGCAGTCCAACTAAGTACTACTCACCTGTATCCAATGAAGAGCAGCAGGACTATGATTATAAACAGTGAGCCCACGGTGATACCCGCCACCATGCCCGCCGACACGACCTCCACGCTTGCACTCATTGTGACTGTAGGATCTGTAAGGTAAATATATTATTTACTTGTCTGCCTTATAAATGGGCGACGTAATGAATTTTGCTTTATTAGGCACTGACTAATACTAAAGCAAAAACAATGCAAAGATCCTTACATCATAATATATCATGAAAAAAGCAATATGGCGACATCCACATCAAGCGCAGAATTCTGTTTAATAGACTAAACTAGTAAACAATACAGAAATTGTAAATGATCTACATGATAAAAAGAATATGTCAGTGCTTGGCACAAACAAGCAGAAAAGCTCGGCAGAGCCTTGCCATTCTTTGTTTTCTAAGCCTCGCCTAATAAACTTCATAGCAATAGGCATTTAAATTTAGCCTTCAGCATAATACAGTGAAGGCTAGTCCTGACTATATAGAGCAACCTACAAAAGGACAGTAGACTGGTACCCAGTAAAATGTGTTCCCCACCAGTCGTGTCTTTGACTTATCACCTTGCAATGTATTGTATCAAATTGTACTGTATTACAACATCGTATCTCATTCAGCCAATTATGCTGTCTGCTAAATTTAACTGCACTTGACAGCTTTTGAGAATGTTTATTGCCCTAAAATCAGTATCATAAATGCTTGGAATTATTTGGCTAAGGATGTTTCTCACAACAACAAAATCAGAAACTGTCTCACCTTCGAGACTAAACTCAGCTTCCTCCGAGAAGTCACCCATGAAGTAAGACTGTGAGATTATACTCCGTGTAACACCTGCGACCTTCACATTGTAGGCGTTGTTGGTCGGCAGATTGGTAAGATGCGCCTGTAACATAACAACAAACACAAATTACTGTTAATGAAATTATTTAACTTTAAGGTACTTTCTTCCACTATACAAGATGATTTTTTGGAGGCATGCTTTTTAATAAATCTATGTCCAAAAATACAGGAAAACAGGATATTCTCCCAAAAATAAACGAATTTCAGACCAAAATTCCTTCTCCAATTTGTTTTATATTTATTTTCCATTTATAAAAGCAACGACATTGCTAATATTTGAGTAATTAAAAGTGCAAGGAAACTACTTTTGCAAAGCGACTTGAAACACCATGTATCTCGGTTATTTTCAAGAAATAATGTTTTGAAAAAGTCTTAAAGGGAAAAATGTAGCCAAACAAGGTGTATTGTTGAAAAACTTTGAAAAAGATGAAAGAATGATCAAATCAGATGATAAACAAACAAGATATGACCTTTGAAAGAATGATCAAATCAGATGATAAACAAACAAGATATGACCATTTGAAGGTTTTTCTAAAACGGATATGGGAGCCGCCATTTGAGAACTACGACATCATAGTTCCAATTACCATATATGAAATATTGATAAATATCATTTAAAGCAAAGAAAATCACTGCAAATGAATGCAAAATCCTTTACTGGTCATATAAAACATTATTGCCATTAAGATTGCTCTAAACAATAAACTAAACAGTAAACTTTCACTTATCCGAACTCTCGCTAATCCGGATATCCCTCTAATCCAAATGATTTGTGTTCGCCCTTTTCCCCCCCACCCCACCGGTTATCTGGTCCTTCGCTTTTCCGAATTCTGAATGCATTTTCGGGTACCAACCAATCAATTTTCTACCTAAATCAGGTCAATAATCTGGTTATTGTTTGTGTGATGACCCAACGCTGTGGTAATTGTTTGATCAATGGAGGTGCGCCAATATCGCCACTGATAATTGCACCGATAATTGCGTGAATGTTTGAAGTAAGTGAGAAAGAGTGTTTTATACGAAAATGTATATCATATTAAGTTATGTATCTGGCTTCATTTAATAAAAGATATAACTGAACACGTTTTAGTTCTTTTCCTTTACATTTCCTTTGTCCATCTGTACTCACCAAAAGTTTTTTTGTTTTTTTTATCTGAAATGTATACGTCCATATCATTGTGCTTCTAAACAAGCAATGGCTACAGCATTGAAACAAGAGGCCCAAGAGGGCCTCTGAACGCTCTACTGGCTGTTATACCATTGATGAATCGAGTCGTACTACATGGTGTCTAGAGTGTACACAAGGTTTTTTAAGTATTTGACCTAGTGACCTAGTTTTTGACCCCATGGGACCCATTTTCGAACTTGACCAAAATATAATTAAGACAACATTTCGACAAAGTTTCATCAAGATCGAGTCAGAAATATGGCCTCTAGAGTGTACTAGTGACCTAGTTTTTGACCCTGTGTGACCCATTTTCGAACTTTAGCAAGCTATAATTGAGACAAATATTCTGACAAAATTGCATCAAGATCGGGTCAAAAATATGGCCTCTAGAGTGTACACACGGTTTTTCCAAAGTTTGACCTAGTGACCTAGTTTTTAACACCATGTGACCCATTTTTGAACTTGACCAAGATATAATTAAGACAAACATTTTGACAAAGAGTGTACACAAGGTTTTTCCAATATTTGACCTAGTGACCTAGTTTTTAACCCCATGTGACCCATTTTCAACTTGACCAAGATATAATTAAGACAAACATTCTGACAAAGTTGCATCAAGCTCAGGTCAAAAATATGGCCTCTAGAGTGTACACAAGGTTTTTCCAATATTTGACCTAGTGACCTAGTTTTTAACTTCATGTGACCCATTTCCGAACTTGATCAAGATATAATTAAGATAAACAATTTGACAAAATTTCATCAAGATTGGGTAACAAATATGACCTCTAGAGTGTACGCAAGTTTTTTCAAGTATTTGACCTAGTGACCTAGTTTTTGACCCCACATGACCCATTTTCAAACTTGACCGAGATATAATTAAGACAAACATTCTGACAAAGTTGCATCAAGCTCAGGTCAAAAATATGGCCTCTAGAGTGTACACAAGGTTTTTCCAATATTTGACCTAGTGACCTAGTTTTTAACCCCATGTGACCCATTTTCAAACTTGACCAAGATATAATTAAGACAAACATTCTGACAAAGTTGCATCAAGCTCAGGTCAAAAATATGGCCTCTAGAGTGTACACAAGTTTTTTCAAGTATTTGACCTAGTGACCTAGTTTTTGACCCCACATGACCCATTTTTGAACTTGACCGAGATTTCATTGAGACAAACATTCTGACAAAGTTTCATCAATATCGGGTCAAAAATATGGCCTCTAGAGTGTACACACGGTTTTTCCAAAGTTTGACCTAGTGACCTAGTTTTTAAAACCATGTGACCCATTTTTGAACTTGACCAAGATATAATTAAGACAAACATTTTGACAAAGTTTCATCAAGATTGGGTCAGAAATACGGCTTCTAGAGTGTACACAAGGTTTTTCAAGTATTTGACCTAGTGACCTAGTTTTTAACCCCATGTGACCCATTTTCAAACTTGACCAAGATATAATTAAGACAAACATTCTGACAAAGTTGCATCAAGATCGGGTAAAAAATATGGCCTCTAGAGTGTACACACGGTTTTTCCAAAGTTTGACCTAGTGACCTAGTTTTTAACACCATGTTACCCATTTTTGAACTTGACCAAGATATAATTAAGACAAACATTTTGACAAAGAGTTTACACACGGTTTTTCCAATATTTGACCTAGTCACCTAGTTTTTAACACCATGTGACCCATTTTTGAACTTGACCAAGATATAATTAAGACAAACATTTTGACAAAGTTTCATCAAGATTGGGTCAGAAATACGGCTTCTAGAGTGTACACAAGGTTTTTCAAGTATTTGACCTAGTGACCTAGTTTTTAACCCCATGTGACCCATTTTCAAACCTGACCAAGATATAATTAAGACAAACATTCTGACAAAGTTGCATCAAGCTCGGGTCAAAAATATGGCCTCTTAGAGTGTACACAAGGTTTTTCCAATATTTGACCTAGTGACCTAGTTTTTGACCCCACATGACCCATTTTCGAACTTGACCGAGATTTATTGAGACAAACAATTAAGATAAACATTCTGACAAAGTTGCATCAAGCTCGGGTCAAAAATATGGCCTCTAGAGTCTACACAAGGTTTTTCCAATATTTGACCTAGTGACCTAGTTTTTAACTTCATGTGAACCATTTTCGAACTTGATCAAGATATAATTAAGATAAACAATTTGACAAAGTTTCATCAAGATTGGGTAACAAATATGACCTCTAGAGTGTACGCAAGTTTTTTCAAGTATTTGACCTAGTGACCTAGTTTTTGACCCCACATGACCCATTTTTGAACTTGACCGAGATTTCATTAAGACAAACATTCTGACAAAGTTTCATCAAGATCAGGTCAAAAATATGGCCTCTAGAGTGTACACACGGTTTTTCCAAAGTTTGACCTAGTGACCTAGTTTTTAAAACCATGTGACCCATTTTTGAACTTGACCAAGATATAATTAAGACAAACATTTTGACAAAGTTTCATCAAGATTGGATCAGAAATACGGCTTCTAGAGTGTACACAAGGTTTTTCAAGTATTTGAACTAGTGACCTAGTTTTTAACCCCATGTGACCGATTTTCAAACTTGACCAAGATATAATTAAGACAAACATTCTGACAAAGTTGCATCAAGCTCGGGTCAAAAATATGGCCTTTAGAGTGTACACAAGGTTTTTCCAATATTTGACCTAGTGACCTAGTTTTTGACCCCACATGACCCATTTTCGAACTTGACCGAGATTTCATTGAGACAAACATTCTGACAAAGTTTCATGATGATTGCATCAGAAATGTGGCCTCTAGAGTGAACACAAGCAAAAGTTAACGGACGGACGACGGACGACGGAAGACGGACAACACACCATCCCATAAGCTCTGCTGGCCCTTGGCCAGTAGAGCTAAAAAAACGACATCTTAGCGGAGATGTGTTGTCGCCTTCACCAAAAAGAAAGCGGGGTGTGTAGTAAAAGAAAAAACACTCGAGTTAAAACAACTGATGCTCGATAATTTTTTCAGTGTGTTTTACTGACCTGTAATTCTTACGCTGGACCATCAATGGCTGTTGACAAAATTAACAACTTTGTTATATTTAAATGTTTGTGTGCTTTTATCATATTTAATGTAACAAGAGGCCCAAGAGGGCCTGTATCGATCTACTGGTTTTATGGAGTCGGTAGTTGGGGGTGGGGGTAAATTAGTTGTTGTGGCACTTATGACGAAACCCTTCGCCCTGCACGGAGCAAAATGACTGTGGTTGGGGGTGGGGGTAAATTAGTTGTTGTGGCACTTATAACAAAACCCTTCGCCCTGCACGGAGCAAAATGACTGTCAAACATATAGCTTATTGCAATTTCCCAAAGTTGTACCCATGTTGAGGGGCGCCTTTAAACAGGAGGACAAATCACGTTTTATATATGTTGTGCCTCGAGACCCTAAATGACCTTAGCAAATTAGAATTAAATGCATTCACAATAGGACAAGATATACATTTTTTTTTACTTCATTCCTCACTAGGTAGTCCCAGGGAATTGAGACAAAAACGAAAACTTTTTGTGCATCTGCACATCCTTAATGAAGAAATACAACACACATGAACTTGATATCTCAAAGAGTATAGAGAGAGTTAGCGTCACAAGACGGAAACTTCTATAGTAATAGTAAATAACTGTAAGTTCCCCCAGATGTAACCCAGTAGAGGGGCACTTCATGCAGGAGGTGAAACCCTTTTTATATACTCCCTGAATGACAATACCAAATAGAACCTTTTTGTGTGCGTGTTACTTTGCTGGATTACCCCATTAGTGGGGCCCAGTGGATGGAGCCAAAATACCAAATATTATTGCGCATCTACACATCCTTAACTAAGAAACACCACATCTCAAAGGGTATACAAGAAGTTAGCATCACAAGGCAGAAACTATGTAATAGTAAATGAAAGTAAGTTCCCCTGTAGAGGGGTCGCTTTGTGCAGGAGGTCACAACCCGTTTTATATATGTTGTGCCTGGAGTCCATGAATGACCATACCAAATCATCTGAATCATAACCATTCACATTTGGACAAGATATGCATTTTTTTGTGGCTTTTGACCCGATTACCCCCTAGGGGGCCAAGCCAAAATCTGTGACACTAATGTGCATCTACACATCCTAACTAAGAAAAACACCGTACAAGAACTTGAAATCTCCAATGATATAGGAGGAGTAATGCAGCTTGGAGGTCAAAACCAGTTTTATATATGTTATGCCTCAAGTCCTTAAATGATCATACCAAATTAGAATAGTAACCATTCACATATGGACAAGATGAGTACTTTTTTTGTGAATTCTGACCTGTTTACCATCCCCCGCCACCCACTAAGGGGCCCCTGTGGGCAGAGCCAAAATCCGAGGCGTTATTGTGTATTTACACATCCTAGCTAAGAAATACACCACACATGAACTCTCAAAGGGTATAGAAGGAGTAAGCTTCATAAGGCCAAATTACTGCAAGCTCCCCAAATTGTACCCCTGTAGAGGGGCCCCTATATGCGGGAGGATAAAACTCGTTTAATATATGTTGTGCCTTGAGTCCCTAAATGACCAAACAAAATTAGAATCAAATCTATTCACATTTGGACAAGGTACGTAATTTTTTCTGATTTTTGACCCAATTACCCCCAAGGGGGTTCCAGTGAGTGGAGGCAAAATCCGAATCTGAGACCTTGCTGCAGCCCCTTGGGTCATTAAATTTCAAAAAAAATTTTTTAGCCCCCAGTGGGATTTGAACACACGACCACTGGTTCTCAAAAAACATATTGCATATTTAAGAAAATCAAGGGCCATAAGTCTGGTGTTATTGGTCCAATCCGGCTGTTTTCAAACTTGTAGCTTTCATTGATATTAACAATCTGTGCAAGTTTGGTAAAGTTCAAATAATAAATGTTAGAGTCTTCACAAGGCAAAATATAGCATTTTTCAACAAATCTAGGGCCATAACTCGAGTGAAACTAATCTGACCTGGCTGGTTTTCGACTTGTCTGAGCTTTGTTTGATATAAAAACCCTGCCAAAGTTTGGTAAAGATCCGATTAATAATGAAGGTGCTAGCGTGTTTACAAGGCAAAAGTTAACGGACGGACGACGGATGACGGACAACTCGTCATCCCATAAGCTCTGCTGGCCTTCTGCTGTCAACTTGTCATCCCATAAAACTATTTTATTATCATACATTAGTATCTCAAACCTAATTCTTTAATGTGTTCATAATGGTAAGCAATGCAACCAAATAAATATGATGAAAACATACTGCCAATGTACGATATCTACGATATGACTTGACAGTTTGCATGTAAAACAGTAATCCGGACACCCCGCAAATCTGGACAAAAATGTCAGTCCCATGACCATCTGGATTAGCGGGAGTTTACAGTATACATATGTTTCATACAGTTGCTGTCATTATATATCAGTAAATTTTCATATTTATAAATATTCCATATATGGTCATTTAGAACTGTGATGTCATAGCTCTCAAAATGGCAGCTTCCATATCTTTTTTAACAGAACCTTCAGATGATCACATCTTCTTTGATTATCCTCCGATTTTGATAATTTGTTCACCTTTACTCAAGTTTTTCAGAACTCTCAATAATAAAGACGGGTTGGCTATATCGCTACATTCCCTAAAATGTTAACCCAAACTATTAGGACACACTGAAATTATGATATATATATCATTTTTCTGCTGTTGAAGCAAGGGTTAAATACACAAGAAAAAACTCTATCGAAAAAAAAGAGTATTTTTAAAACTTTAAAGGGCAACTTTTCAAACAAGGTTTATTTTAAAGAGCTCTGAAAAACTTGAAAAAAAGCTGAAAGAATTATCAAAATGCCATGAAAAATAAAGGAGAAATGACCTATTGAAAATGTGTAAACATAAATGGTCATCATGCCTTTTTACCATACATGGCATATTGACAAAATGTCTTGTAAAGCAAAGAAAATCACTGCAAATGAAAAATAAGCATACAATTTATACATTTTACATTTTTAATCAATTTGCAGTGATTTTCTTTGCTTTAAAATGTATTTTGTCAATATGCCATATATGGTAAAAAGGCGAGATGACGTCATCGTTCCAAGATGGCCGCCTCCATTTATGTTCTTTGCACATTTTCAATATATTATCTCCTTTATTTTTCATGGCAATTTGATAATTCTTTCAGCTTTTTTCAAGTTTTTCATAGCCCTTTTATACAAAATGTGTTTCAACCCCTTTAATTTTGTTTTACTTACCCCCAAAGATTCCTGTTCCATTGATATATAATGTATGGATGTACTATCACAACAGTGTAATGCCAAGGCCAAACACCGTTTGGTTCAAGGACCACAACAATAGGATAAGTATGTGATTGTGTGGGAACTACTCACTTTACTTCCTCTTCATACATGCATATGATTCAATCAAATACTTAGTGTTAATTGGTCATGAAGGAAGTTTCAAGTATTTTATTTCATAAGTGAAACAGACACACATTTTTGCAAGCTTTTTAAAGAGAAACTATTCATAATGACGTTTTCCAAAATAAGATAATAGCCATTGTTTCAGTGAAATAACATGTCATTAGGGCTATTCCATTAAAACATACCCAGGACCCCAGGAAGGCAATTTTTATAAACATCTACGGATGAACCCTACTTTCCTGAATTTGGTTCTCGTTTGCTTCTATAGGTCGAGGGGTCAGCGCAAAACTATTATAACTACATATGAATAAAGAAGGAGATACAATAGTTTTGCACTGAAGCCTCAGGGTGGTGTTCAATTTCAAAAGTGCCTTCCTAGGGTCTAATGTATGTTTTAATTGAATAGCCCTTTCGACGAAACGCAGTCGTCATGCATTAAAAGCAATCAACTATTCTGTCTTCCATTTTTTGCAATTCTTTAAAACTAAAGTATAGCTTTTTTGACTATTTATCATGCATTTATATTTGTCTGAAAATAAAGAAAAATTCTGAATTGAATTTGTGTTACTCGTCAAGGCCAGGTTTAGGTTATCAAGAGCCGCTCTCGAGACAGGAGATGATGGAATCTGGAATCTAGCCGCATTATACGTAAATTTATCTGGTTCTCACACATTCCTGGAGGAGAATGGAAGGACTGCTCCGTTTATGACCCCCTCTCAAAGACAAGGCATTGATTTTCTTAAGGTCACAAGTGCAATGTATACTATATTGTTTATTTACCGCAGAGCATGCTTTAATACTAGCATTTTTAAATTTTGTTTATATAACACCACCAACCACTCCCCCACCACAACCTCACCCCATTTGTAAAATGCACCATCTCTGGGGGTGTCTAAACAGGGATATACGGTATGTGTCTTTTTTTTTTAATCAGGCTTAGAAAAAAACTCTCTTCTGTACGAACCTGCAATACAGAGCCTTCAGTAGCCTGTTCACCCTTGATATTACCATCAGTGCTCCAGTATTGTATAAAGTAGGAGTCGATTTTCATGAATTCCTTCTCTGGTTTCACCCAGTAAATAAAGACCTCTGTGGGGCTGACAACTGTCACGTTTAGCATTGTCGGCTGGGAAGGACCTACATGTATAAAACATTAAACTAGAACAATAAGGTCACAACCTGCATGTCGAGCATTATGGTAAGTCCAGATTGATTTTATTTTGATTTGACCAACACCAATGTCAATCCCATGACATTCATTCCTTACATAATTAGTATTTAACAGTGGGGCTTGCATGATGTAGCAGACATCAGGCGTGACCTACATTTCATCCAAAGTAGGTCACAGCGACCCAAAATTTACCATGATAAGTTAGATGCACATAATTCTGGTTGAGGTTGGTGAAAGACCTGTAAGATAGAAGCAGGACACGCATGTCAGCGCAGAGCAGACATGACCTATATTTTGTCCAAAGTAGGTCACAGCAAACCGAAATTTTGCATGGTAAGCTAGATGAATATAAGAAACATTCTGGTGGAGTTTGGTGAAAAATCTGCAAGAAAAAAGCAAAGACATGCATGGCGTAGTGGAGACCTGATTTGACCTATATTTCAACCAATGATGGCCACAACGACCCAAAATTTTGAATATTATGTCAGATGCACATAATGAACATTCTGGTGGAGTTTGCTGAAAACCCAGCAAGACACGCCTGTCGTATGTAGGCCACAACGACCTAGAATTTTTACAAGATACTAGATGCATATAAAGAACAAATTGGTGGAGTTTGGTGAAAATCCTGCAAATAATGAAGAAGATCTTACATAAATGAACAGACTTACAGACAACAAACATACGCCCGGATGACTTTGTGATCATAAAGTCAAAATCCGTAAACGGGCTCAACAAAAAGTTACCATGACCTCATCGATAAAGCAATTATTGGCCCATAAGTGGTAAAAGAGTAATTGCGCGGAAAAGGTTTTTCATGAACGGGCCATGGTGTCCTTGATGACATTTGACCTACTTCCCAAAAAATTAGTAGTGCTCATCCGCATAGACTGTCGGTGAAATTTGAGGAAATGGCTACAGATGTTGAAGAGTAATATGCAGATAAGGTGTTCTATGATTAACCCATAACCCGCTACATATATATAATTGACTGTTCTTTCTTTGAATTAAGACCATTCCATTTATGTGACAAAGGGGTGTTTTGGGGAAAATGACTTATCAGCAGCTGGACATTGTAAACCCTGATCAGCCGGCGAGTTACTCGCAGGCTGATCTGGATTTACTATGGACGCAAAGGCTATTATAGTCGTGCTTAACGGGTTAAGAGTTGTGATACTATTAAGCTCCATGGTTGATGCTATGATCTATGAACGGGCCATGGTGTCCTTGATGACATTTGACCTACTGTTATATCAGATTCCATTACTAAACAGACTATTACTTTATTTGTCATTACATCATTCCTGTGAGATCAATTCTTGCATCAGACAACTGAATTAATCATATTTTTTCTCGACCAGGAAATAATATCTGATATATCTCGTATTAAAAGTGAAACATAAAAATGCATTGTTCCAGAGTGCACTAACTAGTATTGGAAAGTTATATCATTATTTCATGGAACGGATGTTTACATGTTATTTTCCAATTGATTTGTAAGTGGTTACTTTTATGCGAGGGTGTCGTTTTTCTACAAACATACATAGAAGATATGAGTGTCCAGAAATATCAATCACATGGCTTCTTGTTTAAAAGCCAGTGATCCAGAGCCTTACGAGACCCTTAAATGAACAAGAGCATCACCTAGCGGGGCATATAATCCCGTCAGTGGCAAGGTCAAGTTCCAGGTTAAACCTATTTCAAAGGGAAATCATTTTAAAAATATCAAGCATAGAGTTATGGACCTAATTTACCTGTAAAACATTCGAATGTATTTGTGGTCATTTTTTAAACTCAGTACAATTTTAGAATTTCTATCAAGATACATCTCTTAAGCTAATTTACCTCTTCTCTTCCCTTCCCTTGCATAATCTTATAAACAGATTAACGTCAATATGAAATACCTGCGACATCAGTGATGACTGGTAACAGATTGCTGTATTCGCTGTAGCCTCCCCCCGTCTCAGCCCGCACTCGCAACTCATACATCGTGTACGGTTCTGCAAACACACACAAAAATAGGAACATGTTGATCTTTAACTTTCATGAACATTTG
>JAWPHD010008509.1:0-114364 GCA_037043455.1 Cyrtodaria siliqua | reverse complement strand
TTAACAGTATGATAAATTAATGAAGTATACATCTGTTTAACAGTATGATATATAAACGAAGTATACATCTGTTTAACAGTATGATACATAAACAAAGTAAACAGCTGTTTAACAGTATGATAAATAAATGAAGTAAACAGCTGTTTAACAGTATGATACATAAACAAAGTAAACAGCTGTTCAACAGTAAGTAATTTACCTTAATCTTCGGCTTCTGTGGGTTAATTAACAAGAGCTTAAATGTCACTAACACCTGTACACAAACAGTTAAATACAAACAATACAGAAAAAGGTACCTAAATCAACTACTGGTAAATCTTTACCTGATCATTGTTGAAACAGTACACCTCTGAATGACTGGCTCCATTATCTATAAAAGATACCCTCAATATGTGATCTGATAATGTTAAATTAACCCATTTAAAATTAAAGGGTCACAGGCCAAACTTGAAGGGCACAGGACAAACTTAATTTTAAAGGGACACAGGCCAAACTTAAAGGGCACAGGACAAACTTAATTTTAAAGGGACACAGGACAAACTTAAAGGGACACAGGACAAACTTAATCTTAAAGGGACACAGGCCAGACTACAGGGTTCAACACTAACAGTGTTCTAGGATCCCGAGGATCCCAGATTTTCAGGTGGGATCCCTGCTTCTAGAAGGATGATGATGAAGAAGCAGTGAGAGACCGTACGCGTGCTTTGTTACAAAATAAAGCCTACAAACTGCTTCTTGATTCAATGTAAACTAGTTAAAAAAAAATGAGCGAAAAATGTTAGTGTCGAACCCTAGACTAACCTAAAGGGACACAGGACAAACTTAATCTTAATGGGACACAGGCCAGACTTTAATGTAAACAGACACATGAAGAACTTAATCTTAATGGGACACAGGACATACTTTAACGTAAAGGGACACTGGACAATTTAATCTTAATGGGACACGGGACAGACTTTAACGTAAAGGGACACAGGACAGACTTAATCTTAAAGGGGCACAGGACATACTTTAACGTAAAGGGACACAGGACAACGTAAAGGGATACAGGACAGACTTTAATGTAAAGGGACACATGAAGAACTTAATCTTAATGGGACACGGGACATACTTTAACGTAAAGAGACACATGAAGAGGACACGGGACAGACTTTAACGTAAAGGGACACAGGCTATACTTTAATATAAAGGAACGCAGGAGAGACTTTAACGTAAAAGGACACAGGACGAACTAAAAGAACACAGGAGAGACTTTAATGTAAAGGGACACAGGACAAACTTAATCTTAAAAGTGACACAGGACAGACTTAACGTTAAGGGACACAGAACAAACTTAATCTTAAAGGGACACAGGACAAACTTTAACGTAAAGGGACACAGGACAAACTTAAAGGAACGCAGGAGAGACTTTAACGTAAAGGGACACAGGACAAACTTAATCTTAAAGGGACACAGGACAGACTTTAATGTAAAGGGACACAGGACAAACGTAATCTTAAATGTGACAAAAGGACAGACTTAACTTAAAGGGACACAGGATGAACTTAATCTTAAAGGGACACAGGACAGACTTTAATGTAAAGGGACACAGGATGAACTTAAAGGAACGCAGGAGAGACTTTAACGTAAAGGGACACAGGACAAACTTAATCTTAAAGGGACACAGGACAGACTTTAATGTAAAGGGACACAGGACAAACTTAATCTTAAAAGAACACAGGACTTACTTTAACGTAAAGGGACACAGGACGAACTTAAAGGAACGCAAGAGACTTTAATCTAAAGGGACACAGGAAGAACTTAATCTTAAAAGGACACAGGACAGAATTTAACGTAAAGGGACATTGGACAAACTTAATCTTAAAGGGACACAGGACAGACTTTAACGTAAAGGGACACAGGACAAACTTAAAGGAACGCAGGAGAGACTTTAATGTAAAGGGACAAGGACAAACTTATCTTAAAAGTGACACAGGACAGACTTTAATGTGAAGGGACACAGGACAAACTTAAAAGGACACAGGACAAACTAGAAACATTATGAATTAGGTAAACTGAATTAAATAATTTAGTAAATGTTACTCATACTATTTTCTCTGCTAACACAATTAATGGAGCACAGCCAAACTTGAAGCAACTTATTAATTTACCCACAATAATTACAAACTTGAAGCAGGTGTATTTTTGCATTAAAATTTGGTAAAGTAATGGAACTTTCTTTAACTTTTTACAATGCAGTTGGTTCATTTATTGTTTTTTACAGGAGCCAGACCTTTAATAACCCCGAGGCAAATCCACACCTCCCACACTACAGCAACATGATTTTTTTTTTACCTATAATCGGTCATAAAACACACTAAGCACGTGGCTACGGCACTAGCTTGTATTTATTCAACATTGTTGTTCAAAAACTTAAATCCATACATTTGGTGAATATTGTCAAAACCATTCGAGAAACCATTATGCATTTGTCCCATGATGGGTTGAAGCAGATGTTCTAACAATAAACTAGGGTAAATGCTTGACTTACTACTGAGAACTTCGAGCTCGAACCCATGCCTGCCTTAGCCTTACTGAGGTTACTCAGACTGCTCCCAGAGCCTGAGGAATTGGCCAGCATTTGCGCCATCTGAAAAAGAAAAAAACAGGATAATATAGAACTTTCCTTAAAATTGTGTATTGTTCAAGGGCAGTGTAATAAAATATCAATATCACTTTAAACAACAACAAGCAAGAGATCAATGACCTTGAAGCTCTACTGATAGGTTTTTGATAGCTAGATCAGCATTCCTGTGAAGTTGCATGAAAATCCTTCAAGTAGTTTCAGAGAAATAGTCGCTACAAGTTTTCAATATATAACTCTATTGAAACAAAGATGGCTGCTGGTGGCCATGTTTAACGTCGCATCAAAATAATTTTCGACAAGGTTCAACATCATTCTATACTGATCATTTTAGAAAAAGTCCCATATCAATATCACTTAAGAGTTTTCAAGAAGTAGTCACTACAAACTTTTTTTGAAAATCTATTTTTAGATTTGGTGGCCATCTTGGATTTCACATCAACATGAATTATTGCTAGGATCAATTAAGACTTTATGGGCAACATTTCTGTAAAGTTTCATGAAAATTCATTCTGTAGTTTCAGAGTAGTCGCTACAAAAAAAGTTTACGGACAGACGGACGATGGACACCGCACCACGGCATAAGCTCTGCTGATCTCTGATGCGTACATGGGGTGTTTTTGGGTGTACACATGGGGTGCTGGTGGGGGGACATGGGGAAATCTTTTAAAATTTAACGCTAAATAATACTTTTGAGTGACTTAGAAACCTTTTTGAATCTATTCCCCCTCACCCTAAACCCACTTCGGCTCCACTTTTCCTTGCATTTTTCACCTTTTTCACCTTTTTCATTTTTCCGACACCCATCTCTGAATTATAGGCACGGACGTATAGGAGTATGCCCAGGTACGCCCCTGCTTTCTATTCATCTGTCAGCATTAAGGCTTTTTTTCGGAAATAGGAGAAAAGGCCCAGGCCCTTCAATAGAGGGGGGAGGGGGGGGGGGGGGGGGGGGGGGGGGGGGGGGAAAGCGTGGTTTTCGAGTTAAAAGGGGAAAAAATAACGCAATTTCAAGATATACATGTAGGGCGAACAGTGTATTAGATAAAAACTGAAGATTTGGTTGTGCAAATATGCAAAAGAGGTAAATTTTAGAAAACAGTCTTCTATAAATGTATCCCAAACACAATAACGTTGAGAAAGTTAGAGGGGGGAAATACGTTAAGGAAAAAAAAAATGGGGACGGAAAGGAGAAAAAGCAGTCTTTTTTTCTAAGGGAAGGGGCCGAACATCTGCCTGCTTCTCTTCAAATCATCATTAGGACATGCAGGAAGACTCTGGCACAATTTTACCAAACAATGCATCGTTTCGACGACAGCCTTTCTCCGCTGTTTTTACAATTATATTGTGTCATATTTTGTGTTTTGCAAAATTTTCAGAACTATGAGTCGGCTAGACGCTTGATTTTTTGAACTTTCATACCCAGTAACATTCATAAATTCCAGTTAAAACCCATGTTTTTACAAATTTATTGTGTAATATTTCTATACTGCAAAATTTTCTGAACTAGAGTCGGCTAGACGTTTGATTTTTTAAACTTTCATACCCAACACAGGGGTCGATTTTTCACAAATTTAGCCACTAGCTAAAAATATCCAGTGACTAAAAAATCTACTAGCTAAAATCGGTTCTCACTAGCATTTTTATTCAAGTAATATCGGGATGTAAATTCTGTTGAATAACACATTAACTAACAATACGTAATATCAAATTTACGTACTGATAATTGGCTGTTGCTTGCGTGGACACGGCAACACTCGCACCATATCTCCGTGCAGACGTTATTGTTAATAACCTTCCCCAGCGTAATATTGATTTCTCTCTCCCATCGCGTTACTGTTTTTAGTGACGCTGTGACGGGTATTGTTTCTCTTGGTGCCGTCGTTGTAACTGTCATACTATTTTCTCCGCGTTCGCTTGACTCCATCTTGTCATTTTGTCTTTTGAAAAACGAAGTGATTTTGCGAGCAGACGATTCTGCCATGATAATTGATTGTATAAAGTCCTGAGTTATCTTACCGGAAGTTGATATTGATTCGTTACGTATAGACGCTTGCACTAATCTTGTTTACTGGATAAGCGTCAATCTGATACAGACTGCATTTACTTATTTTCGTTTGACAATGAAGTTACGCAAATAATCATGTGGAATAGGAGAGAGGTTTGACTACATATTATGTTGTCGGACCATTTGTTGGTTCTGTCAGTCTTTGTGGGTGATATTCAATCAAGTGAGTATTTATTTCTACTCGCAGGAAAAAGCAAGTGCTCGAAATTTTCAGTAGCAATCTTTTGTTTTCGTGAAGAAAAAAAAAAGAACAGTATTTAACCCATATAATGACCTTCAATGTGACCTTGACCTTTATATTTTAGTAGGTCATGTGGGTGTTATCGAGTATATCATATTGAAAGTTTAAAGGGACACATGGCAATCTTGATTTTTTTTAAAAACTCACGGCGTCCCGTTAGTTTTCCTCTTAACTTGCATTTGTTAAATCATTAATATTAATTGTAAGAACAGTTCAAAGCAAATTATTTTTACATATTACAAACTTTTTATAATATTGCACAAATCGTCTGTTGAACGCAAAAACGATGTAAGTGCATTATCGCTACTTTTACTTTAACTGTTAAAAGTTTTAAATTGGTATTATTAAGGGTTAATTTTTCATACTTAAGCTAAAAATACAGTTATACTTTAGACATAAAAGTTTAAATGTTTAATGTTTTTTATTAAAAAGGTTACAGTGAAAGTAAAAAACACACAAGATTTTTGCACTGAAAACTTGAACGCAAAAACCATGTAAGATCACTTATTGGTTTTTGTACTTAAAATTTGAGTGCAAAATTTTTGTATGCGCACTTACTGGCTTTTTGCTCTTATGTTATTTATCTCTTTATTAGTATTATTTAAGATATTTTAGCCAAAATTAAGCATCTTTCATTCCCTGTTAATGGAAAATGTGTGAATAAGCTATGAAGTTTTAAGAAAAAATTTTGTTGTTGTTTCAATCAATAATAATGCTATGTTGTTTTTTTAGCATTGGTGGGATCTGTGTGTGGAATTTAAAAAAAAAGAGAGTCTATTCCACAGTAACTGTTAAAGATTATTTCAAAAAAAAAATCATTCAATATTATTATTTTGTTTAACACAGAAATTTCAGTTAATTCCTAACAATACAACCGCAAGATATATCATAATTCTTAATATTGTTAACAGGAAGTTAATACAGTGGCCGTTATAGGGTTTACTGCATTGAAATTCAGTATTTTGCAACGGTATATACAGTTACTAATGGTCGCAAAATTTGTTAAAAGGTGACGTTTGCGGAGCCATTTAACACAATTTGAAACCGTTAAATGACAGATTATGTTGTTAAAGTCAGAATTTTAATACTGGATAACCGATTTTTGATGCATTTCATTATTTTTGGAATTTTTATTCAAAAACACATTGAAATAAAATTAATGATGTCATGGTTCTAACGGTTTAACTACACATGACTGGATTTGTGATAGGTTATGCATTATTTGGTTGTCAAACATTTTTTTAAACGTCAACCAGTGGGATTGCAGGAATTTTCAAAAGTGTGTTAGAATCTATCGTAATCCTATAGTTAACAGCAAATTTATCATTCTATAAACTAATAGTACAGTAAAATATACCATTAAACATAATTTATGATTTAAACTATGCTGTTCTAAAAGAATTTTAAGAGACTATGAACTTAAAATTCTTAAAATTACAATAATAAAATAATACGACAAGTTTGACTTAGGTGATTATTCCTAAAAATACTGCCTAAACAGTGTCATCAGACTCATAAATAGCTGAAGCAATATTCCCAAAAGGTTCTTTCACAAAATTGATGTTGTAACCTTTTCGACGAAAAAAAAGCTATTGTCATCGCTCGATCGCCGTATCCAGTTATAGTTTTGTATGTAAGCTTGTATTTCCTAAACTACTTTACATCCTGGATTGAAACTTCACACAATGTATTCGGCATCATTAGACAACATCATAGAGCATGGTTCTATAACTCATGCTTTTATTTTAACAAAAGTATGGCCCCTTTCATACTTAGATTAGTATGTAAGCTTGTCAACTAAATTCTTTTTTTAATTTAATTTTTTATTGTATCTTAAACCCCCAAAAAGAATTCAATGACACATCTAACAAGCACTGAATTTCATATGAAAAACTCAGAGACAATTAAGTGCCATAAGTTTGAGGAAGTATGCCTTTCAACTTAGTTTCCCAATAGACAAGTTCTTAACAGTCGATACACATTTTCTTTTCTTCAAAGTATCTTCCAGGCTTCTATGCATCTTATACATATTTTTGGTAAGGCCAAATAAGATTTTATCACATAACATCCCTTGTTAGCAGTGTCGAACACCCATTCAATATTCTATTGTATGACTCATGTGTAATATCGATTTTGATTAGTTGAGTTAAACTGTAACACTACACAAGTTTATTAAGGCCATAAAAAATTAATTACCTGGTTCTCAGGCCCACCCGCATGTCTTTTTTAGGTGCCGCATTGCCGATTTTATCTCAAAAGTAATAAAATAAAAAATTGGAAATGCGCTACCGAAATTTCGAGAAAAAAGTTCCGCATCGAAGTTCGTTCCGGTTTTTACATGCCACTACCTCAGGGGAATCCCCTTGTGGGTAGACTGGTGCGCGGCCGACTATCTGCCGCTCTGCTCGCTAGCAGTCGTACGGGTACCAATCTAGGAGAGTCAGACGTTTGAGACCCTTGGAACTAGTAGGTGCTACAGAAGAGGCGATTTATTCAAGCGTCTAATCGACAAAGTCTCACAACAACATGCAATAATGGCGGTGTCATCGAGTCGATTGAAGTTCATGTGTGATCTAATACAAATATACGGACTTTTTGTGATTGAAAGAAGCATGTCGGGAAGAAATGATAAGGTAATGATCGACAATAGAGATGAGCTGATCCAACTGGTTACTGCACATGTATTTCGATGTGCATCAATACATGTATTGGAATTAAAGTTTGGATAAAAAAAAATCGCCCGCGTGTCCGTCGACCACTGTAAAATTGTAAAAAAAAATGCGCCCACCCGCATCTCTTCTCAGAAAAAGTGGCCTGAGAACCAGGTAATTAATTTTTTGTGGCCTAACAAACTATTTTATTTATTACAAATTCACCCAGATCTGAGTCATAAACTTATTATTTGTGACAGCTTATAAAAATAATGCACGTTATACAAAACATTGTTGTTGGTTTGCTAAAAAGTTGGCGTAAACTGCTATTTTGTAAAGAGGTAAAACACGAACTCTTTTTTATCACAAAAGGCTCATTAAAATTAAAATAATTCATAACTCGTTTCATAAATCTTATATGAAATGGTAACTCGTTTAAGATCCTCTATATACGCAACGTTATGTGTGAGACGCGACGTTACGACGTCACATATTTCATGACGTTTTGGCGCTAAAGTGTGTCCGACGTCGTGGCGGTTCTTTATAATGTCCATCTGAATTAATTTTTAGCTCTACTGGCCAAGGGCCAGCAGAGCTTATGGGATGGTGTGTTGTCCGTCTTCCGTCGTCCGTCCGTTAACTTTTCTTCAAACGACTTCTCCTCAGAAACCGCTTGGCTAATTTTGACCAAATTTCACAGGGATGATCCTTAGATGAATGCTTTTTAGATTTGTTAAAATTAGGTCAGTGCTACATCCAAGATGGCTGCCATTACCATATATGGTCGAAACCTTGAAAAATCTTCTTCTCCAGAACCGCTGGACAGATTTCAACAGTTTTTCTTTTAAAATGATCGCCAACGCCTAGACTATCAAGTTTGTTCAAATAAAGTCCCCGGGGTCAAAAATGGCCGGGGGTCCAAAGTTTGTATATTGAGGTTTTGCATGTTTTCCATATAGACATATAGGAAAAAACTTTAACAAATCTTCTTCTCTGAAACCACAAGTCATGTATTACATGTAGCATCAGCTTATGGTCCTCTACTAAGTTTGTTCAAATGGTGACCCTGGGGTCAAATTTGTCCCCGCCCCGGGGGTCACAATTTTACATAGACTTATATAGGATTTTTTATCTTCATCTTCTTCTCGGAAACTACAACAGCCAGAGGTTTGATATTTTGCATTTACTATAAGCTTATGGTCCTTTACCAAGTTTGTTCAAATGGGGACCCTCGGGTCACATTTGGCCCCGCCCCAAGGGTCACATGTTTTACATAGACATGTATAGGGAAAAACTTAAAAAATCTTCTCTGAAACTGCAAGAGCCAGAGGTTTTATATTTTTTTCATTTGCTATAAGCTTGTGGTCCTCTACCAAGTTTGTTCAAATGGTGACCCAGGGGTCACATTTGGCCCCACCCCGGGGGTCACAGTTTTACATAGGCTTGTATAGGCAAAAATGAAAAAAATCTTCTTCTCTGGAACCACATGGCACAGAGCTCTCATGTATTACATGTAGCATCAGCTTATGGTCCTCTACTAAGTTTGTTCAAATGGTGACCCTGGGGTCAAATTTGTCCCCGCCCCAAGGGTCACAGTTTTACATAGACTTATATAGGATCTTTTTTTAAAAAATCTTCTTCTCGGAAACTACAAGAGCCAGAGGTTTGATATTTGACATTTATTATAAGCTTATGGTCCTTTACCAAGTTTGTTCAAATGGTGACCCTGGGGTCACATGTTTTACATAGACCTGTATAGGGAAAAACTTAAAAAATCTTCTTCTCTGAAACTGCAAGAGCCAGAGGTTTAATATTTTGCTGTTGCTATAAGCTTATGGTCCTTTACCAATTTTGTTCAAATGGTGACCCTGGGGTCACATCTGGCCCCGCCCCGGGGGTCACAGTTTTACATAAATGCTTGTATAGGGAAAAACTGAAAAAAAAACTTTTCTCTGGAACTGCTAGATCCAGAGGTTTAATATTTTGCATTTGCTATAAGCTTATGGTCCTTTACCAAGTTTGTTCAAATGGTGACCGGGTCACATTTGACCCCGCCCCAAGGGTCACATGTTTTACATAGACATGTATAGGGAAAAACTTAAAAAATCTTCTTCTCTCAAACAGCAAGAGCCGGAGGTTTAATATTTTGCATTTGCTATAAGCTTATGGTCTTCTACCAAGTTTGTTCAAATGGTGACCCATTGGTCACATTTGGCCCCACCCTGGGGGTCACAGTTTTACTTAGGCTTGTATAGACAAAAACTGAAAAAAATCTTCTCTGGAACGGCACAGAGCTCTCATGTATTATTTTGCATCTGATCTTAGCCAAACTTTAGCAGATTTTATGGCTTTCTTTTTTTTTTTTCTTTTTTTTTTACTTTTTTTTTAACTTTTTTTTTAACTTTTTATTTTTTATTTTTTATTTTATTTATTTATTATTTATTTTTATTTTTTAATTATTTTTTTTCTATTTTTTTACCAGTCGGACCAGTAACAGAGGACTTATGGCTCTTGATTTAGTTAAAAATGCTATATTTTGCCTCGTTAATACAGTAGGGCTTTTATTTTTCATCTGATCTTTACAAAGCTTTACCAGATTCGTTAGTTATGGCCCTTGATTTAGTCAAAAAGCTGTTTTTTGCCCGAAACTTGCAATAAAACATAAATGGCAGTCACTAGCTTCATTGATGTTATAAGAGCCATGTTAGCCAGTAGAGCGTCCACAGGCCCTCTTGGGCCTCTTGTTACTAATTTGATTGCAATGTTATGTGATAAAAAGGATCTTAAACTCATTCCCATTCCATATAAGATTTATGAAACTTGTTATTTATTATTTTTTATTTAATTATTTTTTATTTTAAAATAATTCATAACTCGTTTCATAAATCTTATATGAAATGAGAACTTGTTTAAGATCCTCTATTATAGGGTAGGTCAGGAAGGGAAACTATTTTATTTTCTAAAAACATCTTTTTTTTATTTGGTATTTTTATCACTCAATACTTTTAAAACTTAATCAACTAACTTAAATACATATGTGTTAATATCAGGTTTTTTTATTTTTCTTTTTTTGTTAAATTATATTTTATTTTATTTATTTATATTTTTTATGGTTTTTTTTGGCATGAAATGTTTAGGACGAGCCCTTAAAAACGAGTCGGTCGGGAAACCGGAACCACATATAAATTTTTATTTGGCCTATAGATGTCATAGTCATGTGTCATGTGTTGTGATGTCATAATTCAGGGTGGCCACAGAAATCCAAAAATGAAATTCCCTGATAATTCCCCGATTTTTCCCTGACTGAAAGGTGATTTTCCCTGATCTTTTCACGGAGTATATAGCTCAAATACAGCTGTATACGTATGGCCTCCAACTTCCCCTTATAGCCATACCTTCACCACCATTAAGCCAAACACATTCTTTACTCATATCTTTGGAGTTTTACAGGTCTTAGATAAAAAAAAAAAAAAATTATTGTTACTTGTCACATTTACACAAGTACCAGAAGCATTGTATAGGCAAATGAAAATGCTTAATCTTGCACAGCGACTGGGATGAAGTGAACCAGGGAATGACAGCTAGGATATGCCATCCTTTAAGCATTATTAACTGGAAGATTTACTATTCAGGACAATAACTCACAGACTGATAATTGATCTAGAATAGAAATATGTAATTAGCATTAAAGCTAAAAAAATACTGTCACATCTAAACAAGCAAACATTTGCTGTACTCTAATCTTTCAAAATTTCTGCACAAGTTCAGACATAATTGTAAATTGCTTTATTAATATATTGCTAACAGTTTGAAGAAATGCAGCTTTTTAATAAAGTCAGGAAGAAAAGCTACCAGTAGCCAAGATTTGTTCTCTCCAATCTTTGTAAAATTCCCTGATAATTCCCTGATTTGTTGCAAATTTTCAAATTCCCTGATTTTTCCCTGCAGGGAATTTTTTTCCCACCCTTTTCCCTGTTTTCCCTGTTTTCCAGAGTCTGTGGCCACCCTGTCATATTGCAAATAAGTGCACAGTTCTCTTAAGTGCAGGTCCAGTTTAAATTTTAATGCAAAAACAGTGTAAGTGCACTTACGCTGTTTTTACATTAAGAAAAAAAGCCGCCAAAGATACATCATTTTGCAAATAGTTAATAAAATACTAAATAATGGGAAATTTACTAGAAAACAGTTATGGGGTATGTATCTTGGTTAAATACACTGATTTATGTAAAAAAGTGATTTTGTGAAAAATATCACTTACATGGTTTTAGCGTTCAAGGGACGAAATAATATATTTAAAGAATTGTTAAAGGGACACTGTCCGTAAGTAAGCAGATATTGAGCAAAAACAAATTACTGGCTGACTTTTATTCAGTGAAATGTATACATGAAAACATGAGGATAGACCCTAAGAAGTATGTAGGAATACATTCGTGAGTTTGAAAAAAAAAAGTTTTAATTATTGTATGTAAATAAAGTGGGACCCACAATATTTACCTTTTCTGCGATCACATGACTTTCATTAGCGCATTAGGTTTTCACCACAGTATGTATTGCGAAATATGTATAGCCCGCTTAGCTCAGTCGGGAGCTTGATCGACCACTTTACGCTCACGCACACTGTTATTACTGTGAGTGTAATTTTAGTTTGGGCTTTGAGTTCAAACGCACAAAGCGGATTTACTTTTTTTTGTAACGCGATTGAATACCGTTAAACAATCTTGCTTTTAATTAGTAAATATTCAATAATGTTTAGTGTGTAATGTTTGCGAACATAATTATTGTGTGTTTTATAAGCTAAAAGTTACGGACAGTGTCCCTTTAAAATAGTGAAGACACTTCAAATCTCATTTTTTTATTTAATTATATGCAAGCAGTTTTAAGTCAAAATGATGCAGGATAAGTAAATCTACAAGCAAATTTAAATGTTTGTAAAACTCAAGATTGCCATGTGTCCCTTTAATGAAGAAATATCACAAAATGAGAAACTTATAGCCAACGTTAAGTTTTTGTGAAGAAAAAACAGTACTGAACCCATATAATGACCTGCAGTTTGAAAGTTTGATGAAGAAATATCAAGTTAAGTTTTCGTGACGGACTGACGACAAAGTGATCCCTATGTATGCGCAAGGCGACACATAAATGTGTAGTTTCAACATCTCCTACCCACACACCACTTTTACATCTATTTATAAAGGCAAGCCATTCGTTTAAAAAGGAAACTTTATATTTAGTTGGTCACTGATTGGTTATGTTGATGGTTATGAATAGATGCACCTTTGCGCACTAACACATTGTTTACCACATTATGAAGAGCGTAGTAGTAGTACATGTATGTAGCGTGACTAGCAGTAGCTTCTCGATACAGTAGATCTAAAACTTCTACTGATGACAATTTTTGACAGATAACATTTATTGATAGCTGGGATTTAAATTATGATATATTTCTTATTTAGCCTTTTAGGTTGCGGGTCTCTTTTTCGGCCTGGGTAAATTTCCATTCTCAGACTCATAGTGCCAAATTAAATCATAAAAACACAAATAGGTGGGTGGAGATATGGATGATATGGGCAAAATGCACCAAATGTTGAATTATTCTTGTAAATTTAAAGCGCAATGTCTAATAAACATCATACCTTTCTTGGATGGTATTAGCTGCAAGTTGTGTTATTTCACGACAACTGTGAGTATTAGAAACAACGTCTGTAGCAGAAGACGACCTCCAAGAAAATCGCTGTTTACGGACAGTATTAATTATGCGTGTTGAAATACACGGGCCAATTGCTTACTTTATGCTTTTTATTTGCTGTGGCCCTTTTCACAGCATATCTAAACGGGAAAGCAGGCGGTAGGCACGTGATTCTAAAAATAGAACCAGAATGTTAACGTTTAGTAACTCTTTTCAAGATATATAATTATGCCCGTAACATTTCCTTCCCTTTAACTACCTCGCAACGGCTCTATAGGTATGAAACCACTAATTATTGTCCACCATAGACACCAATGTTTAATGAAAGCAGGAAATTCAACTCAAAAGTCAAGTATAATGCAGCGGTGTAATATTCATATAGGTGCGGATCCAGGATTTTAGGTTACAGTGCTTTGGGTGGTATAGAATCACTTGGGTTAAACGTCTAATTTTAAAATGAAAGGAAATTTTTTATTTATTTTCTGATTTAGATTTACCCTTAATTTAGTTGTATGATAGAAAATTATTGTCCTGAAACTTTGATTTTTTAATAGGCGTTTTTACACCAATATTTACATAATTTTGTTTTATCCTTAAAAGTGCCAAACTTCAACAAGCTACCTTAATTGATGATTGCATTTTGACTTTTGTCCCTAACATTTGTTAAAACAGCAAATAGGCCTATTTATTTTTGAGTTTATTGTGACAGTATGAATTTTTCGTTTCAAAAACACACTTCATTCAGGTAGTATAGAATCATTTTTTCTGAGAGGTGTTACACATAGCATGGAAAAATGTCCCAAAAGATTTCACCGTTGAATAAATGTATGATTATATGATATATCTTCAAGCCATGACAGTTTTAAAATAATCTAAAATATATGAGCTGAGAAAACTGATTTTATACAGGAAATGATTCTTTACTACCAATGATTCTATACACCCCAAAGCACTGTGGTGAGGGCTTAAGATTTTGGTCAATTTTCGGGTCCGTTTCCAGTCTCATAAAACGGTTGCGGTAGTGCATTGATAGGGTAAAAAAGTCCGTTTTCAAATAAAAGGAGTTAACAATGTGGTAATTAAACCACTCATTAGCCATTATGCGTCGAGCGAGCGAAGCGAGCGAGAAATTCTTTTTATACTGAGGGCGTGCATCGAAATTGTTTGATATTTTATATACAGTAACACGGACATACATGTATGAATAAAAAAGTCCGTTTTCAAATAAAAGGATTTAACAATGTGTTAATTAAACCACTCATTAGCCATTATCCGTCGAGCGAGCGAAGCGAGTGAATTTTTTTTTACTAATCAGCGAACTGCAGTTGATATTTGATCAAATTAACCGACTCTAATTGTCACATATTTAGTCAATATGTGGATTAAAGTATTTCGACTGTTTTTAAAAAATATTTACTTTGGTCGATTTTAGTGGGGGCGTACTTGTAAAAATGACTACGGAGCTTTAAAAACCCGATAACGGCAAATAAATGTGAATTATTTGCAAACTAAACGCCCAGATACATGATTCAGTTTGATTTTACTATACCCAGTCAATTTGGAAAAAAAATAAAAAATTAGCGACATATTTTCACAACGATTGCGACCGTAGTAACTTCGTTGAAAACTAAAGTACACGTTCCGCGAAAATTCAAATAAACTGATTTTATAATAGATATTGAGTATATTGCTGGTCAAAACAATTACTTTTTTTGAAATGGTATAGTTTTACTAAAAAGAACAAAATTTAGTTGGGAAAATACATCGAAATACAAACATGAAAATCTAGTAAGAGGACAGAAAGAAGGGAAAAACAACAAAGAAGAGGGAATAAATTAAATTGCATTTTATGGAGGGAGTGCGATCATGACATATGTTTGTTGTTATAAACAGTTTCGACTTTAGAGTGGTTACTTCTTTTTTTTTTACTGAAAGTATATCTACTTTGTGAACTTGTGAGCAGGATGACGGGGTGGGTGGGTGGTCCGGGTTGGGGAGGGGGTGGAAGAAGATACAAAGGAAGTGACAGGAACTAAAAAAAGTACCTTACAAGTGCAGGTTTATGTAAAAGATAATTCAACATGGAGATATGGAGCTAGTCAACAATAATTTAATGAAATAATATTAATTAACTTAGTAATACATTTTAAGAAGAAGAGATAGTGTTATAGTATAGGTTATATATTTAGAAGCTTCTATAATCTGTACAATAACACTATCTCTTCTTCTCTCTATCCTTTCTCTATTCTATTGTAACAAGGGTCTTTGCTTTTCAGAGAGAGTCAGAACATTTAAGAGACATAGTTTGTTTCATTCTGTATAAATAACGATTATCTTCTTTCAGTCTGCTGCAACAAAGCATTAATGATACAGTTTAGTACATTACCGGTATCTATATTAAAGTGACTTGATAAGAAATCAGCTTCCTTCAAAATTCAAATATATTCAGGTCTCACACCACAATTAATTTTCCCATAGGGTTACTGTACAGCCTTTTCCAACATCTGAGCTTCAAAGCAGGGCAGCAGACATTGTTGTTGGTTTAATATCTTCAGTATAGCCAAGACCAGTAATTTAAAACAATAAAATATATAAGTTAGCCAGGTTGGTTTTTTTCCTCGCTCATGTTTTGTGAACCCTATGGAAAATACAAAATTCATACACTATCTAGCTGAATATGTGGTGCTTTGGTCAAACAATTCTGAAATTTGAATGAAACCTCATATCAACATGGGATTTTCTGTATCATCTGTCTTTTACACTGCAGATGTATGCTAAAGCAAAGAAAAGCCTATTTTTCAAATTAAAAATTGCCTAAAATTGAGAAAAAATAGAATTATTTTCTGTTTTCCTTTTGTCTCTAGGTCCGTGAGCTTTCAGGGGAGATAATAGAGGTGTGAGACCGGGTTTCAAAGGAAAGAATATTATTCAACTGTTGGCTGTATGACGCTGCTTTATTACCACAATCAATGTATCTTTCAAATACTAATTCATTAAAATAATATTATAATATATTGATATTAAAATAAGACTGAGATAGGTTTTAACATCTGGTTAAAAATATCCTGTCCGGCTGAATGCATTGCAGATCTACATTATTATTAATTATATTTACATTTGTGAAAATTAATTGACTTGAATATTGATGACAATATTTTAACTTGGTATGAATAGTAGCTGAATGAATAGGCTACATATTAAATACATATGCATGGTTAAACAGAAATTAAACTATATAACATTATCTGTCTGCAGTCTTCCTTTTATTTCTTTACACATGGTCCTATATTTAAAGGTGTATATTAGGACTTTCAGAAGAATAAACGTCAAGCATTAACATGAAGTAATATATGTTTGGGTTTGTTTTCATTTTGGTATTGAATTTATGTCTCATATTTGACTTTTTACCTGTTTAATGTAGCCCCCAAATATGATTTTACATCAATTTGGGTTGAATCATATTTGCATGAGCAATTGTACCTTCCAAATACAGACACCCTGCATTAATTAGTGTATATGCCTGAATAAACTGTTTTCCTGACACTAAATATTACATTGAACACATTTACTGATCTGTCTAGTTTTTTTATTATGTGTGGTATGTATGGCATGTGGTGGTCTGGTAAAAGGTGTTCTGGTAAGACTAATATGAAATATATTATCCAATTTTATGCTTTTAAAAATTGATAGAAACTATACTCACATATAATCCATATACACTTTTTTCAAAGGAATTGTCAATCAGTTGTATAGTTTTATAAATATTGATTAAAAATTAATTAGCATATTTTTTATTTCTGTGTAATGTGTAATTAATACGATTTTTCTGAAGTTCACCATAGCAGAAATTATGACATTATAACTTAACCTTTGTGTTTGTTTTATTTCATTACAAACTTAGTCTAGTATCAAAATATGTTGATTATGGTATAAAGCGTTGCCAGAGTTTTATATTAAAGAGTTCTTTCTCTTCTCTTAGCTGAGCTTCATAGATGTGAAACCCCGCAGGCCCCTGGAACGTTCTTATCAGCATCAGACCACCATTCAGATAAGCACACGCAAATATAAATGGAGTGATGTGTCTCTCTGACTGACTTTTGAGATTCAGGGGTTTGTGGTACAACACCACCAGAAAGATCAGTATTTAATATAAATGCTTTTGGAGCATACAATAGGATGTTTTTACACAGTTGTAACTTGTATGTGACTGATACACTGTATAGGAATTTGTCAGTGACTGATAAACTGTATAGGAATTTGTCAGTGACTGATATCAGGGGCGGATCCAGGATTTCAGCATAGGGGGGGCGTAAAATTTTGGTAAATTTTCGGGTCCGTTTCTAGCCTCATAAAACGGTTGCGGTAGTGCATTGATAGGGTAAAAAAGTCCGTTTTCAAATAAAAGGAATTATCAATGTGTTAATTAAACCACTCATTAGCCATTATGCGTCGAGCGAGCGAAAAAAAATTGTTATCCTGAGGGCGTGCATCGAAATTGTTTGATATTTTATCTACAGTAACATGGACATACATGTATGAATAAAAAAAGTCCGTTTTCAAATAAAAGGATTTAACAATGTGTTGATTAAACCACTCATTAGCCATTATGCGTCGAGCGAGCGAAGCGAGCGAAAAAAAATTATACTGAGGGCGTGCATCGAAATTGTTTGATGTTTTATCTACAGTAACATGGACATACATGTATGAATAAAAAAAGTCCGTTTTCAAATAAAAGGATTTAACAATGTGTTAATTAAACCACTCATTAGTCATTATGCGTAGGCGAGCGAAAGGAGCGAGACATTTTTTTATACTGAGGGCGTGCATCGAAATTGTTTGATATTTTATCTACAGTAACATGAGCATACATGTATGAATAAAAAAGTCCGTTTTAAAATAAAAGGTTTTAACAATTTGTTAATTAAACCACTCATTAGCCATTATGAGTCAAGCGAGCGAAGCGAGCGGAAAAAAATAATACTGAGGGCGTGCATCGAAATTGTTTGATATTTTATCTACAGTAACATGGACATGTATGAATAAAAAAAGTCCGTTTTCAAATAAAAGGATTTAACAATGTGTTAATTAAACCACTCATTAGTCATTATGCGTAGAGCGATATTGTTTGATATTATATCTACAGTAACATGGACATACATGTATGATCCCGAATTTTTAGGGGGGGGCGCGCGCCGGGTGCGCCCCCCCCTGGATCCGCTAGTGGATATACTGTATAGGAATTTGTCAGTGACTGATAAACTGTATAGGAATTTGTCACAACATTCATTATAATAAAAAGAGAACTGTGTATCAAATGAAAACTTCATAATTAATTCATATCTAGGGTAGGCAGGCCTATGCATTAAGTTAGACATGGAGAAGAATTTCCCCTCTTATGTCAGAGTTGATTGGGAAGATTTTTGTGAAGGTTATTACAATTAAAGATCTGAAAAAAATATTAAGCTCTCTCTCCCCACAGACCTCTCTCTCTCTCTCTCTAAACTAAAAGTAGAGTGATAGTCTATGTATTAAATCTCTTTTCCGACCTGTTCCTAACTTCACAGTGTGCAAAAATAATGAAAATGTGCGAACATCATCAAAGACTGGTCTATACAGTAGTGGTAAGAAAAATCTCCCATTTAATGGTTTTAAGTTAACACGTATTTGACCATGACAATAAATTTTTTAGCAAAATTAACGTCTGTTGTATCGTTTAATAAGCAAACAAATGGTATTAACACATTAAAAGCAATTGTAAATGGCAGCAAACGCGATAGATACACTCAGCTATACAATATTGTTAAAATTAACACATTAAAAGCAATTGTAAATGGCAGCAAACGCGATAGATAATCAGCTATACAATATTGTTTACATTGGATACCTGTGATGTTTTTACCGTATGACCTTTGACCGATGACGCCATATTGGATGTTGATTGGCCCGTCTCTTCAATGTTTCACAAAATGTCGGAAAGTTCTAATTACTCCTTTGCACTAACTTACATTTCCACTTTTACAGCAATTCCACATTTTCTTTAAAAATCCAAAACATGAGTTTGCCAAGCATTTTTTCAGTGCCACTTTAAACGTGTGCGAGTCACCTCTCCTGCAGTATCATTGCGGCCTTGTTGATTTAACGTCACCTGACGTCAATATAATTTTATGACGTCAGATTAATTATAACTGTCCCGAATACCAATCAAAAACCTGTTTAAAAACTATCGCCGTCTTCACCTGGCATTTATCAGATGGTGGTGTTGCACTATGACGTAGAGTATGGTAGAGCATTCAACTTGCTACAGTGCCAAAAATGTGTTGATGCCAGGTAACAGTTACATAGGCGTAGGAACAGGGCTGTAGTGGGGTGACAGCTTTCCCCCACACCACTCGCAGTAGATCTATATATACATGCTTGTGTAATTTAATTGTTTTAATAAGGAAACAAATCTGACTAGAAAAACACAACAACAACAAAGTTATGAGTTGCTTCCTCCTCCCCCCCCCCCCCCACCCAACCCCACACCCCGCCCCCACCCCACCCCATGATGCTTATTCAAATGGACGTATTATCCTGCAACAGGTATAATGGGTCGGACCCAATAAAAGAGTCCATAAATTGAGGCAATGTGATCATATGCATATATAACATGGTGATATAGTAATACTATATATAATAAGCATATAATGAGCATCACCCCACTGCACTAACATTGAAAAACGTTATTGACCCAGTAGCCCTATTTTGACCCAATATTCGTGTATAAGAACTATTTATAATAATAATAAATTTCGTTTGCTAACTTGGTTATGCTTGTTAAAATGGACGTATTATCCTGAAACAGGTAAATTGCAACGTTTAATGCCTAAGTTCGCTCACCTGCTTGAGCAAAATGCGCATTCTGTCGATAATGAAACTTTGCAGGGGTATCCATTGGTTTGTCCGGTGCTGTTTAAATATTCTTTCCGAAAGGACAGGCCTTATGTCGCCCTTTACCATTCGATTAGCAGTAGCATATTAAATATTATAGCGGAAATACCCATTATACGTTTCTTTTTCTTTTCAGTATATATGAAATATGAATTCGGCCAAACTTGTATAGTCGTAACACATAAACCGACCTAGGCTATCGTGCATGCATATATGAATTCGGCCTAACTTTATAGGCCGTAACACAAAAACCGACCTAGGCTATCGTGCATGCATATATGAAGTCGGCCTAACTTTATAGGCCGTAACACAAAAAAAGACCTAGGATATCTCTCTCTCTCTCTCTCTCTCTCTCTCTCTGCCTGCCTGCCTGCCTGTCTCTCTCTCTCTCTCTCTCTCTCTCTCTCTCTCTCTCTCTCTCTCTATCTATCTATCTCTATCTATCTATCATCTATCTATCTATCTATCGATCTATCTATCTATCTATCTATCTATCTTCCATCACCCTATTTTTGGTACAGTTGTGCAGCTGTGCGTCGGCAGGTTAAAAGTTTAAAAGTAAAAGTGTGAATACAAATATGGTGCAAAAGATGTGATGTTACTTTTGTTAAAAGCTTGGAAGAAAATAATTTACAGGTTAAAGGCATAGTTTCCTATTTAAGGGGTGGCATGGTTGATGCTGCTTACACCCTGTTTAAAATTATTCAGGTCTGTGAGCATGACAATATCAGCGGGCAGTCTGTTCCAGAGCAATACTGTTGCGGGGAAAAAATGAATATTTGTAGACATTTACATGGGTATGGATTTGGACATATGAGAGTGGATGGGCATGACGCGTCAGTCTCCGGGGATGATGGATATATGGAGTCATTTGAATTTCAACCAGGTTATATACAATTTAATAAAGAGGGTCAGTCTGGCATCTGTTCGCCTGTCTTGTAGTGACCTCCAACCTAGGTTGTTAATCATTAAGATGACACGATCATATGTAGAATAGTTGCCTATCTAGCTGCTCTCCTTTGAACCATTTCAAGTTGGTGTATTTTGTTTTTGGTGTGTGGACTCCATACAGTGCTAGCATATTCTGCCTGGGGTCTTACCATCGTATTGTATGCTGCCTCCCTGATGTTTTGTTGTTTGGGTTTAATATTTTGCTTCAAGAAACCTAAAGTCTTACTGGCGTTGGAGCATACCTTGTCAATGTGGTTATTCCAGGAGAAATCTTATCTGATATCTACACCCAAATATTTTGCTTCATACACTGCAGTAAGGTCTTGACCATGGAGAGAATATGTGTGTTTAATGGGGTGTTTGGACTTAGTGATATGTAAAACTTGACTTTTGCCCGGATTAAATTCATATCCCACTTTTTCTCCCATATTTGAAGGGTGTCAAGATCCCGTTGTAATGTCATGCCGTCATTAGGACTATCAACGGTCAGATATACTGCAGTGTCATCTGAAAAAAGATAAATATAATACAAAAAGTATTGGGCCTAGGACAGAGCCTTGTGGTACGCCTGACGTTACTGATATGTTTGAGGATGACTCACCTTCTATAACAACACGCTGTGTGTGTCCAGATAGGAAGGCCCTGATCCAGTTTAGGGAGCTTCCCGTAATACCATGTTTATTGAGTTTGTAGAGTAGTTTGAGGTGATTTACCATATCGAAAGCCTTACTAAAATCTAAGGAATATGGTCGGTTTGGTGACCAGCAGACAGTTTGTGGCTGAGATCCTCGACAAGTTGGACTAGTTGTGTCTCACAGGATCTCCTCTCTCTGAAGCCGAGTTGTATATCGTAAATGATGTTATAAAGGGTAAAGTGCCTTACCACGTTTGATGCAACAATGTGTTCCATCAGCTTGCAAGCTATGCAAGTAAGGGATATTGGCCTCTAGTTGGCTGGGTCACTTTTATCTCCTTTTTTGAATAACGGGCTTACCATGGCTTGGGCCAATCTGACGGAACCTGACGGAACCTGACCTCAGTCATATGATTTTTGAAAAATTACCTGGAAAATTGGAGCAATGGTGTTGCTGAGTTGTTTAAGTACAACAGGTTTTACTTGGTCGGGTCCGGCCGCTTTGTCTGGTTTAAGGTTCGATAAACGTTTCTGTATGCCATTTAGGTCGACCTTTATGTTGGGCATAGAAGGGTACTTACTTTTAAATTCAGCTGGAATATCTGTATCTGAAATATGCGTTGGTATTGCATTATCTGGGGTGAATACAGATTGAAATTGTTTGTTTAGTGTGTTTGCTTTGTCGGTGTTGCTAGTGTGCATGGCGTTTGTGTCTGGGTCCTTCAGTTGGGCTATACCCTGGGAGTCTTGTCTAGCACTTAACTAAAAAAAAGAAGAGTTTTTGGACTGAAAAAGTAGACTTACCTGTGTCGTTTAATGATGAGTTTATATCAAGGATGTCTTCTAAATACTTATTATGAGCTAGCCTGGTTTCTCGTCTTACTAAATGCCTAAAGTGAAGAAAATGTTGCCTGTCTTTAGGTTTACCTGATTTCTTTTGCTTGTGCAATAAGGCTGCCTCCTTTACTTATACGACGCTTTATATTTTGTGTTATCCATGGAAGGCTGACTTTGGTACCTAGTTGTTTTTATTCATTTTTGAATACCTTGAGATAGCAAACGCAAAAAAAAAGACAAAAAAAAAACATCATCCAAAAAGTCATTTAATAACATTTTAAAATTGTTCTAAAAAACTTTCTTTTCATATATTATATTATACCACAATAGCCTAAATACACACTATGCATCGTGTAATACCCGAGGATATACACAGCATATGTTAGTTATTGTGGTATAAATACAATAGAGCATGAGTCTTGCACGTGTACGGACGATAATGCACTCGCTCTCCCCGTACACGTGCAAAACTCATGCTCTATCCTATACTTATACAAAGGTGTTCGAGACTCGCTTTTTTTTTTTTTGGAAAACATCGACTCCACTTTGTTTACGGTCGAATACACGGTCAATTCTTGGACGATTTGCTCAAGCAAGCACTCACATTTTGCAGGAGGGATAGCTCTCCAGTAACTAAATCAACTAAACTCAATGGCATTGTCGAGAAGTCAAGAAACACCTTACTCGTCGGAGATATGACCGACCCCATTGTCACCGTCATTCAACTCTGAAACACAACTATACACCGTTCAACCTGCATAAACATATATTTGTTCAATCAGAAATAACGTATATTTACATATACCGATCATCAGAAAGCTCAAACTGACATCTGGTAGTCATCTGATATCTCCGTCGAGTAAGATGTTTCTTCGCTTCTCGACTTACTGGGTACAAAATGCCATTGAGTTTAGTTGATTTAGTTACTGTATCTATGGAGAGCTATCCCTCCTGCAAGTGAAGTCGATGTTTTACTCATTATGTGATAACTGCAGCCAGCATTTGTGCCAGACCATAAAGGAAGTTGACACAGTCATGACCTCTTGCTGACACATGGAACTATCCATCTCGCTACCATAAAGGAAGTGGACACAGTCGCGACCTCATGCTGTCACATGAAACTATCCATCTCGCTACCATAAAGGAAGTGGACACAGTCGCGACCTCATACTGTCACATGAAACTATCCATCTCGCTACCATAAAGGAAGTGGACACAGTCATGACCTCATGCTGTCACATGAAACTATCCATCTCGCTACCATAAAGGAAGTGGACACAGTCGCGACCTCATGCTGTCACATGAAACTATCCATCTCGCTACCATAAAGGAAGTGGACACAGTCGCGACCTCATGCTGTCACATGAAACTATCCATCTCGCTACCATAATGGAAGTGGACACAGTCATGACCTCATGCTGTCACATGAAACTATCCATCTCGCTACCATAATGGAAGTGGACACAGTCATGACCTCATGCTGTCACATGAAACTATCCATCTCGCTACCATAAAGGAAGTGGACACAGTCGCGACCTCATGCTGTCACATGAAACTATCCATCTCGCTACCATAACGGAAGTGGACACAGTCGCGACCTCATGCTGTCACATGGAACTATCCATCTCGCTACCATAATGGAAGTGGACACAGTCATGACCTCATGCTGTCACATGAAACTATCCATCTCGCTACCATAAAGGAAGTGGACACAGTCGCGACCTCATGCTGTCACATGAAACTATCCATCTCGCTACCATAACGGAAGTGGACACAGTCGCGACCTCATGCTGTCACATGGAACTATCCATCTCGCTACCATAATGGAAGTGGACACAGTCATGACCTCATGCTGTCACATGAAACTATCCATCTCGCTACCATAAAGGAAGTGGACACAGTCGCGACCTCATGCTGTCACATGAAACTATCCATCTCGCTACCATAACGGAAGTGGACACAGTCGCGACCTCATGCTGTCACATGGAACTATCCATCTCGCTACTGTGTATTTAAGTTCTACATTAGCGATTGGATAGTGATTTGGGATAAGCATGCTATTTCTACAATATATGTTTCATCACTTACATCTGCTCATGGATTTCCTTATCACGTTGAAGACCGAACAGACTTTCATGACAATTGTTAGTAATTACTAGTAACTAAAATCTAACCTACAAACACATATTATGTTGGGGCTTAGTTTTGGACTGAATGTCACTATCTGGCGACTCAATTCTTTATTTAAGTTACCTCTAGTGTTGGACTGAATGTCACTATCTGGCGACTCAATTATTTATTAAAGTTACCTCTGGTTTTGACTGAATGTCACTATCTGGCGACTCAATTATTTATTTAAGTTACCTCTAGTGTTGGACTGAATGTCACTATCTGGCGACTCAATTATTTATTTAAGTTACCTCTGGTTTTGACTGAATGTCACTATCTGGCGACTCAATTATTTATTTAAGTTACCTCTAGTTTTGGACTGAATGTCAATCAGCGTTTTTTCTCTCAAAAATGCAATATATGATGGTGTTGTCTACAAATTTATTCAACAGAGGAATTTGTATTCTTTGATCTTCGGGTAGGTGTGGATGAAGAAAAAGAGTAAATCTCAGCAAAATTAGAAAATGTGTCCTTGTGGCACGGGTGCCCAGCTTAGCACTGCTAACCAAACAAAAACGTGTGTAAATAGGTCAAGGTCATTTTCAGTGTCAGATTTTCTTTTGCCTAGTGCCTCTATGGTTGAGAGAGTAAAGATGCTGAGTTTAAAACCACCTCGGCCCTCACCGCTGCAGGAAACAATTTCGGCCCTCACCGCTGCGGAATCGAATCCTAATGGGAGTTTGACGTGTAAGTGAGAAGTGTCAATTCTTACAGATGACTGGAGGTACCCTAACATATTATTTTAACCCCGAACCAACAACAACAAAAAATATAAAGAGGGTGACATGGCTGTTTTTCCGAAAGGGACCGACATTCGGCTACCACACAATTCAAAATTGGTCAATTTTGTCACAACTGTATTTTTTTTTTTTGTAATCAACATTTCTCCCTCTTGTTTTTGATACAATTCATAGAAGACAATTTATCTAAAATGTACCAAATTATTCTAACTGCTGAATAATTGTATATTTTTTTAACAAAGTATGTATGCATTTAGTTTAATATCACATGTCTTGGTGTTGTTTCTATAGGAGAACCACGTATACAAATGGGTCCCCACCCCCTCTCCCTTGTCTGATTTATTTGACGTCTGGGTGCCTCTTTTTGCATATGGACGCGTCACCATTTTCCCGTTATTAGTTGTCCTATAACAGTAACCTGTAGTTTATGCACTACCAGCGTCTCCGTGGCCGAGAGATTAGCGACGTTGCGTCCTTCTCACCTCTCACCACTGTGGATTCGAATCCCACTGGGAGCTCGACTTGTAAGTGAGGAAGCGTCGATTCTTACGGATGGCTGGAGGTGTACATTGGTTCTATCCAGGAAAAGGGAGTGGTCCGCCTCCACAACAACAAAAAAAGATAAATAAATAACCGTCATTTATAACCTACTGTATTGAAAATGACTTGAAAACATACAAACCCCTTCCCCGTCCTCCCAACCCCGCCCCATTTTTTACACTTTGTACACATAGTCATTGTTGAATTGACAACATAAGCGTTGTATCACAAGAACAATCATCTGGCCAATTTTAAAACATGTTCATTGTCATGTTCACATTGTTATTAATATTACGACAATAAAATAATAAATATTCTAAATAAATTCTAAAAATATTCTGTTTCCTTTTCCAAATATTCGCCATGACAACATTTATAATGCAGGGGTTAAACCGTTTGGAATTAACGGAAGATAGATAGAACCAGTATAATAATTCGGTCTATCATGGATATACAGGTACGCGGCCATTTTTGAGGCGATCGATTATCCTGAAATAAGTTGATGCTGACCTAAAAATGAATAAGTAACATACTACTGCACGATCTATTTCAAATATCGAGGTAAGTTATTTAAATATGCATGTGTTGCTTTTAATTCATAGAAAAACATGATGGAATTCATAATATAACTTGGGTTTTAGCGGCGAAAATACACTCGATAGTTGTGTTGATTTTCTTTTTCTACAGTTTTCGCCAATTGCGGCTTGAAATCGAGAATGTACATTTCTAGAACTTTAACTTCTCTTTCATTTACGGTACGATATTCAAAGTAATTAGTCCTTCTTAATGCCATTATTGTGTAGATCGGGATGACGGCCTTGGATTTCTGTATAGCCTTTGTTTTGTTCTCAAATTACGCATTTGAATTTGGTTGAAATTCGTTGAAAATTCATAAATAAAATCGCCTTCATTTTTTCATAAAAATGTATACACATTCTAAGTGAAACTCCTGTTTTATTTATGGTTCGATATTCAAAATAATTATTCCGTTGTATTGCCATTATTGTGTAGATCTGATTCAAGGCCTTGGATTTCTATATAGCCTTTGTTTTCGTCTGTTTGTTTTTTGCTGTTTAAGTTGGTTGAAAAATAGTATTTTTCATTTAATGTAGCCTACATTCTTTTGAATCTGAGAAAGTTCTACGTGTATGTAGAACTATGGGTCTCTGTTTACACAACACACAGAGTCATAGTTGATTTGAAGACATTAACAATGTAACACACCAAAACGATCACACGGCCCATTCTAAAATATGTTTTCGTAAGAAGTATAGCATAAACTTAGTGACGACAAAACTCCCACTAATGAAATATCAAACTCATAAAAAAGGCTCGTAAGGTCAGAGAAGGCATGGATTAAACTCCCACATTCTAGGCTGCTACTGTTCATATACAGAGGCATACTGTTACACTGAATATACCATATTAAACGCTGTATCATGAACAGAAAGCAATAGCATTCTTTCAAAAATATTATTATGTGATGACATCCATCAAAATATCGCCATGACACAGTAAAATAATTCCCGATCAGTCTATGTTTACAAATGAAACCCCACCCATCTTTCACACACACACACACACACACACACACACACACAGAGTCATAGTTGATTTGACAACATTAACGCTACATATCACAACAAAACTCCATTTTAAAATATGTTTCCGTAATAAAATCCATCAAAATGTCCGCCATGACACATTAGAATAATTCCCGATCCGTCAATATTTACAACGACACCCACCCATCTGTTACTCAACACACATACACGCACAGAATCGTAGTGATTTGACAACATTAACACTGTATCACAACAAAACAAGCTCAGGGCCCATTTTAAAATATGTTTCCGTAATGAAATCCATCAAAATATAATAATAATAATAATAATAATAATAATAATAATAATAATAAAGACTTTATTTAACGAGAGAACTCATTTGAAACTAGTCAATCTACCATGAGGCCCTCAACAATACAATATATACAATATTTATTGAAGTAAAAATGCATTTAAAGTGGTATATTCAGTAAAAGGAAATATGTTTAAATAGAACTGCAAGACTTAGTCATTTACTAATATCACAGAAGTGACACACTAAAATAACTCCCAATGATGCCAATCGGTCAATCAATAAGATTTCTGCACGGGCAGCCGTCTTGAATTTTATCATTGATAGATCTACATACATCAGGTACCTGTATATCCATGTATGTAGATGATCTACATACATCAGGTACCTGTATATCCATGTATGTAGATGATCTACATACATCAGGTACCTGTATATCCATGTATGTAGATCTATGATTTTATGATTGACAGTGAATACCTGGCCTACTGTGCAAAGCATTGTGGGAGGCCAGGGAACCAGGCTATTTCTACGATTAACTGGAATATGGGATGTCAGTACTAGACCCATCACAGCGTGTACTATTGCTTTTTGTCTCACCGAATCAAATCGCCGAATCAAAATGAAGCTGATCTTACAGATCTACAAGTTAACAACTTAGACGACTGGATCAAAAATAACTTATCTCTGTTAGTCCGTATGTATGTAAGGTTTATGATCCCCCTTTTTACATGTATTGTATAGTTATATACTAGAGCGAGATATACAAGATATCCAACCCAGCGCACACAGCCAGTTAGTATGTAAATATGTAAATAAACTCTGCATAAAAATCTAGAGAGGGATAACTCATATAACCATAATTATGTTGTTCAATCAAGCTAAATAACTTTAAAAAGTACTCATATGACAATATACTATACTTAAAAGCAATACACCTACTACGAAGTCATGGCTTGCACGGCTAGCACGACTTGGACCGGAAATGAGAAATCCGCTTTTTTCTACGGTGGCTGATTTCTGCCAGATTCGATCTTTCGGTGCGAAAGAACGAAAACTCGCAACATTAATTGAGTGTTTTCGGGATCAAAAGAACGGAAAGTCTAAACATTTAGTTTTGTGGTTTGTGGAATGATTGAACTTTTCGACCAAGAAACCAAGCAACTATATGAAACACATGATGTGTAATAATAAAGTTGTCAATATGAAAGGACGGTGTGAAACTATAGAAACGAAGTCTTTTGATAAACAAACATATCGTTGTATGATATATATATAAATATATATATATTTTTTTAAAGTAGCTATCCCGCCAACAACAGCCAACTTTTTCAACACATGCACACCATTTCTAAACCTACTGACGACGATATAATATATACATATATATATGAGTAGTTTTTGTTAAAAGATGTAAACACAATGATTTTGTATATGCAGACCTAGGAAGGATTAATATAATTAACCAAAGGCATTTAAATATTTTTAAATATTGGTTAAAAATTATTTTATGCCATGAAAGTAAATTTGTAAAACATGTTTATAATATGAGACGTGATGCTGAGTTACATCAAAATAAGAAGAACTGGGTCACTTTATTAAAACATTTATTAGCCTCACTTGGTTTTTATGATGCATGGCTTTTCCAATGTGTAGGGAACAATGCTTTATTTCTTTACAGTGTTAAACAACGATTACATGATAACTTTATTCAAGATATGCACTCCCGTTTGAAAAATGCAAGCAGAGATAATTTTTACACATTGATAGTAGATAACTACACTGAATAAAATTCCTATTACTCACTTTTGTATCTTAACTAATTTTCTTATTTTAAATATATTTTAGAATAGATATGTGATAAGTATTTTGTTTTGACCCATAGTTTGTAAAACATTTATTTTTTGTTTAAATTGTCACATCTTTTGAGAGTTACCCTCCCTTTATATGAAGAAATGTGCTGATAAAACACAAAACATGAGACAAAGATCGTTTAAAGATATAAAATTCTTAAAATTGGTATGAAATAATAGAAAAAAACATAAAAAAATGATCCATTTATCGCAGATTCTCCGTCTTTAAACAAATTAATTATGGATAATCTTAAATTACTTCCCTTTAAATTGAATATTGTTTAAAATTCAAGTAACTATAATTCAGCATTAACATTAAATATTTCGAAAATTTCTTTTGCAAACGCATTTGTAGTGTTAATGCTAGTAAAACATGATGTCAACATGATTTTAACTGGCATATTTTAGAATTAGGAACATCGAAAGCTTCACTAATTCGAAGTACTTAATACAATCCTATATAGCCAGTTGTATAAGTGTTATAACTTATTTCTAAGAAAACACATTGACTTTAAAGTTTTAAAATATGTTCATGCAATCAGAACAGACGATTTACACTCGTTATTTTGCAGTTTAACCGTATCTCTAATCAAGCTCAAAATACACAAAACAGTGAGAATATTTATTGACATATTCTTAGGTAGGTTCTTAGCAATTTGGTTTAGTATATGTTATGAAACCTTACAGATATGTTTTAAATATACCAAAGTATAGAAATGCATTATCAAGACTAAGACTCGTCGTCATCTCATAAACTTACAAATAGAAGCTGGAAGATGGCACAAGCCGAATAGCATACCTATAAATGAACGTAAATGTATCACATGTGCAAAACTAGAAAATGAGTATCACTTTGTTATTGAATGTTCATTATATAACGAGTTAAGAGAAACATACATAAATAAGTATTATTGGAAAAGACCAAGTATGTTTAAATGTTTGGAACTTACAAATAGTGAAAAGCACAAAAAATTTAACAATCGGAGTGTCTTTGTTTTAAAGCCTTTGAGATAACAGTGCTAAATGTGTTAGATAATAGTAATTAGTGTACAAAACACATTTTATTATTACAATATATGCGACTTACTCTTTAATATTAAGACCAGTTAAAGTTGTTATTGTTTTGTTCTGTTTTAAAGATTTCAAATGTTATTAAAGTGTATTTGATGTTTTCTGTAAAAGGCGAAAAGCGACTGTCATTTTCTCCGCATATATTATACGATTAAAACTGTTTAAAATGTATTAATAAGAACAATACCATACATGATTGAAAATATTTCTTGAATTGTCACTTTCAAAAGCTTTATAATTATATATCGTGTTGAGGTTGAAACACTAATACTTTAGCATAAGTACACTAACTATTGCATGCACCTGCTGTCAACCTTATATGTTTTTTATCCTTGTGGGTCTTATTTTTGAATGAAATGCGACTTGCGCAGTGAAGCAGTCTATATTTTGTGTGTTCGTGCATTAACTCCCTTTATATATTTATGTGCACATTATTTAGGATTTTTTCTTTGATAGTAAAGAATATTTTAATGTTTCATACACTTTTAAATATATCTGATGTGGATTAATTTCAAATAATTATGCTAATATAGTAGACACAAACATTTGCAAATTAATTAAAACCCAGAGTTAAAGTCATTTCTGTGTAAGATATATACAAACAAAAACGCATGAACTACAAGTTTCGTTGTGAGCGTTGTGTGATTCATACAACTCTTATCACACGTGATTCAGTTTTGAAATCCGTCATCGACGGAAAATCCAACATTAAAGTAATGCAAAGTCTAAACATTCTCGCCCTCGATCGATACTAGTATCATCTCTCGTGTTTGGCTCTTGGAATTATGGGGGGTAAAGTAGTCCGGTCTTGTGATTTGCATATATATAGCTAGGGACCAAAACCCAGGTTTTAGGACCGAATCTAGACACGCCGGACAAAAGCACCAAACTTTCCTCAAATGTGTGTTTTATATTTCTATGTATTTTTAAAAGGGTCCCCAAAGGTTCGTGAATCCCTAAATGTATTAGGATTATATGCACACCGAATTACCGCACCGCGGATGAGTCCTGAAAAATCAGGAGGGCACCTGCCGAATATCAGTGATGAATTTGAAAAATTCGAAATGACGTCAGTATGAAGTCCAAAATTTAGAAAGTTGTTCGGTGTGCGTTGTTGAAGTAGATATCCCGCCAACAACAGGTAAACATGCTGACGACGAAGTATATATACAACTTGTTATTTCACATCTGTATAATTCTAACCTGTTATTTCACATCTGTATAATTCTAACCAATGTCTTCCTGTCTTTTTAACCATGTGACAATCCTATATTTCCACTATTGTACTTTCAGGTTATTTTACAGTGTTGAGTACAATACTGAATCAGGGTGGCGAAACCACGTGACCTTTTGACTGGGTTCACGGCAAAAAAGGATAAACAAAACGCTCGATTCAGGTATGTTTTTTGCCTTATAACTTTCTTAATATTTAACGATTTTAACAACTAAAGCGCACATACTCCTACATAGTGAGCTCTTTCCTCCGCCGCAAACGGTAATTCGATTTATTCAACACTTTCTGAGATTAGCCCTCCCAAACTATTGGAATTGAAAGAAATCGTATGATTGTGTTCACGGTCATCGTCATCGCCTAAAACCGAGTACATCGGCCTTAAAAACGGCGAATGTTTACCATTCGGTTTGTACGCATGTGCCAATTGCAATACCGGAACACATTTGACAATTCTCAGTGAAAAGTTTCATAGAAATTTCCTTTGGTGGGAATATTTATGTAATGACTGCGTATACGAGCGGAAAAATGCCATGATTGCGTGCACGAGTGAAAGCGCTGGAATAAACGAAATGTACAATAAATATCATCCTAACTTGACAGGCTATAATTTGGGTGCTTTTCAGTCAATTTATTTTAGACTTTAAACAAAATACTGCTAGTACCTAAATTAGATGTAAATCAGTGAAACAGACACTTTTGGTGTATACCGTCATCCGTGAGAAAATGTCGACACTTACGGATGGCGGAAGGCATTCGGTTCTGGTTCTACGGCGGTCTGCCTCTGCCAAAAAACAAATCGATCGTCGTATATCATTATGGCCTAACATGTACTAAAAATGACATAAAACGTTATTTAAGTAAAATACCTATTGTTGTATAAGTGTTTAATGAAATTATTTATTTTTCTTCAGAAATGAAGAACCTAGCATCTGGATCAAAGACACATGTACCGGTATGTCAGAACGGTGAAAGTCATTTAAATACAAGAAGCATTTTAGTCCAGTATGAAAAAGTGCACGAAGGTCGGGGAATATACACGTGCTGCTTTTCCAGGTCCAGTTTGCAGCACCATAGTTGCAATGCAAACGGTGTTGAAAACGAATTACTTTTGCGTGACTTGTAATACATATTTCGCCATGGCAGCCGACCTTGCTCGACATCAGCGAAGGAAAGTGGGCAGATGAAAATAAAATCTGTAATATGTAACTACACGACAGCGGACAAAACTGCCAGGAGAGATCATATGGGGAAAACCATGGGAAGCCATAACCGTCAAAATGTGGATATTTACAAACCATTCAATGACAGGCCGTTTAATTCAACATGAAGTCATTTGACGACGTACATATTTATTCGATGTGACGTGTAAACTCTGTTAATTCCTTACAAAGTGAATGAATACGGTTCGAAAGTTCGAAGTGAAATGATACTGTGTAAAATTTCAAGCCATACAACGCATATAGAAAGCATTCAGTGCAATGACAAACCATTTGACAAAAAAACAAATACAATTGCAATAAACATTTTCGATGAATCGTTCATGTTTTCATCGTACCGACTTGTATTTTATTGTATTGCAGTAGTTTTTTTGTCAAATGGTTTGTCATTGCACTGAATGATTTCTAAAACTTTTATTTAGACCATACACAATAGTGTCGGCTGGCTATCAAATAACACATTCGTGCTACCGATGTTTTATTTTCAAATAACATGCTGGTTATATTAGCACATTTTCAATGATTCATGAACTTAGTCAGTTATAGTATTTACGAAATATGTTTCTTTGCATTGAATTTAAAAAAAAGCATAACATCAGTCGCCAAACGATATAGCCTGAATAAAAAACAACAACGTGTAAAACTACCACATGACTAAATTCAATACATCTTATGTAGTATACATAGGTAAACTGACCATTGTGATTCAGTGTATTATTTTCATTCCTTTCATTTAACTGAGTAAAATTGTCTGAAATTGTGTTTTGACTGTAAAGTTGACCCTATTATATTATCCATTGAACAGCACAGCCCCAACCCCTACACCTCTACAGGAGAGAGGGATGAGGGATAGAGAGAAGAAGAAATAGTGTTGTAGTTTATGTATATATAAACAGAAGGCTGGAAACAAATTCACACTCGTTTTTTTTTTGGATTTTTTTACCTCTTTAATGGTCCGTGCGTAAATGTCACTCAGCGTTGGATCAGGTAAAAATCCCAGACAAGAAGGAGGTCTGCACAGAAAAGACAATATTTACGAATCCGTCACGCGACACTCACGCGACAGTTACTTGATGCTTTCAATATATACTCATCATGACAATATCGACATGACCATACTAAAATATAAGGTCAATGTCACACTGAAGGTCATTATATAGGTTAAATACTCATTTTTGTCTTCACGAAAACTTAACATTGGCTATGACTTTCTCATTTCTTGATATTTCTTCATCAAAAACTTTCAATATATACTCACCAAGACAGCATCGACATGACCATACTAAAATATAAAGGTCAAGGTTGCATTGAAGGTCATTATATAGATTAAATGCTATTTTTTTTTATTTCTTCACTAAAACTTAACGTTGGCTAACTTTCTCATTTCTTGATATTTCTTCATCAAACTTTCAATATATACTCTCATGACAACATCGACATGACCATACAAAAATATAAAGGTCAAGGTCAAACTGATATGTGTTAAATACTCATTTATTTCTTCAAGAAAACTTAGTCAGGCTATTTCGTCAAGGTCTTTTATCTGGGTCCAAAAACGCTTGTGATAATGACAAAGCCCTGGCAGGCGACACACGTGTTCCGCGGAACACCCGTCTAGTTTTGCACTCAACATCTTTCGAGACTCTAGATACCAGATTGAGTAATAGTGGAAAAATAGTTAAAAAGACAGGAAGAGATTGGTTAGAGTTATAGAGGTGTGAAATAAATATTGTATCTAAACAACATATGGTCCGATACCACTATTGATTTGGGGCTTCTGATTGGTTGAAAAATAAAATAGGGTCTATTGGGGCATATAGTCAGATTGTAAAGTAGATTCTGATTGGATTAAATTACCCAAATCATAACAAATCCCCATAAACTAAAAAAACAACAAAACAAATCCAACATAAAACGTGTTCATTTAGGATATTTGGACTGAAATTTTGTATTTTTATTTGCAGAAAGTAAAATGTCTTTACTGCCATTCTGGGGGTTATCGTGGGGTTGGGACCGGTGCAAATAAAAATGTCATATAAAAAAAACTGTACGTCCCATGACAAGCCAACGAAAAAAATGGTATCGTTCCATGGTTTGACGTGACAAAAAAAGTACCTGTCCCATTCCATTTTGCACCGGTCCCAACGCCCAGATAAAATGTTGCCTGGTCCATAAGCACCCTCCTTATCAAATGAGAAGGTTCACCAGAACAATTCTTAATTGTTTGTCAATGTTCTCCACTAGCGGTGATGTTGCCGCAAACACCATGGTAATCTTTGGCGAATTTGCCGCAAACTCGCCAAAAAGCTATATATTCGTCAGAATCATTTATTTATTCGGAACGTTCGCCATAAATCACAACAAACTTGCTTGCATTTTTTTTGTTCGCCACAACAATGCGACAAATTTTACCATTCCGATTCAGATTTGCCGTTTCTTTATTCGCCACAACATCACGACACGGCGGACGGACTATAAACCTTAGAATTACACACACACACAGACACACTTTTCCATTCTGATCTGCTGTATCTGAAGACTGTTCGCCAAAACATCATCGCAAAACTTAAACTTTATACAGAATTTTATTATTTCCAGTTACTTATTACTAAAGTGAAATTTGCATTTTATGTCAAAGGACCACATGAACAAGCAATTTAGCTAAGTATACATTTTTATCGTGGAACCTTTTTTTTTCTTCAGAAAAGGCAAAACTATTTATTTAATAAAGAACATTTTTAAATACCAAACACCATGATAACTCCAACATTTAAAACCAGAACAATTAAAATTGTGTCCAATAATAATATGATCAGTATGACCTCCATAGGTAAATGTGTATATTTACGTTTGTGAGTCTGTCTAGGGTCTAGATAGTGCCTATTGGACTGCTACAGTTAGTGACATTTCCATGAAAATGGGAGTAATGCAGAAATGACAGTGCTCGACATCTCTCCGTGAAAATAGAAGTAATGCAGAAATGACAGTGCTCGACATCTCTCTGTGAAAATGGAAGTAATGCAGAAATGACAGTGTTTGACATCTCCATGAAAATGGGAGTAATGCGGAAGTGACAGCGCTCAACAGCACTCGATTACTCCATGAAAATGGGAGTAATGTAGAAATTACAATGCTCGACATCTCCATAGTTCGTCTGCAAGTTGAACAATGATGAAATTGAAGATTTTATCTCCAAAATAGCCACTAAAAAAAGAAAATCAAGTTGGAATTAAAAATTAATATAGCTAGAAACTACAAATACAACGCTTGGTTGGAATTATAGAGATGTGAAATTATAGTGTTGAATACAATACTGAATTATATTGGACTCGTACCCAGGGTCACAGACCTAATAACAAATAGATTGGACACTATGAACATTGTGTAAATTTGAAGTGGCACAGTTCGAAAATTTAATTTTCTTTCCAATGAGAGTATTTTGTTTTCTCTTACTTTGAGAGAAAAAAAGGAGTTTGATGGAAACTTTGACTATGTCAAAACATTGATTTTTAAGAGTAAAGCGAAAAATGATGACATTTTAAACTTTAAACTTTTTTTTATACAATTTTTTATTTTGAAAATAAACATGAATTATAATAATACAATTTTGCTATTCACTATGAAGCTTTTGGATGTATTCACATCAAAATCGGTGAATAATTGAGAGAGAAGATAGAAGAAAAAGTTAAGGTGCCACGTGATATTTTGGTTACTTCATTGGTTAAGACTCCTATCTGTTTATGAATAGGTCTGTGCCAGGGTACTCGTCAAATAATACTGAATTCTATTGAACTCGTACCCAGGGTACTCGTCCAATAGAATTCAGTATTGAACTCAACACTGTAAAATAACCTCATAATATTTTGAAATATACAAACTCTATAGTCTAGACATATTATAAATGACTTTAACCCGCCAGGCCAAACCCCAAAGTTACCAACCAACTCATAATCATTTTTACGCATATTCAACCATGGGTATTTTAAGAACCCGTGAATAAACCTTTAATTGGCACATATTCATTTTTACATGACCTGAAGACCTGGATAGATGTTGATAGACGGTTTTGTAGTGTAATTTTGCCTTATTTGGCGGGTTAGTTTCTTTCATTAGTGTGTGATGGTGGTGAGTGTGTCGGCATCAAATCATGACTGCGTCCAGGTATATCCAAGTTGGACGTGAGCAACACAATATGCTGGTTTACTGCAGTGCATCACATGACGGTGTTAATTACACATGACAAGGTTTTATTAACGACGCTCTGTTGTTTTAACATGATAGCATCTTCTCACTGTGGTTATCTCTATAGCTAGGGGTCATTCGTGTCAACTCGTGTTCCTACTTCGCTCTTGGCGGATACAGCATTTTAAGTGTGGTAAAAAATAAGGCCACACATATGATACCTTAGTTGTCTTTGCAGTATGCTGGCAAACAGGCACTGAACAAAATACTTTTTTTTTTATATATATACATGTATTATTGAATATTTAAAATCATTGCATTAAATGAACCAAACGAGTTAAAGTGTACATTATACCGGTAACCGGCTGCTCATTGAATGTTCGTCTTGATTACGAAGTTTCTGATTGTTTGGAACATTGTTCTCATTCCTTGACAACACAAAGATTCCACAGATAATGTCAGGGGCGTACCTGGGCGTACGCCCGTGCGTATAATTCAAAGTTTGAGTGGGGTGTGGGGGGATGGGGATGGGAGGGGGTGGGGGTGGGGTGGGGGTGAAGTGGGATAGCTTCAAAATACGTTTCTAAGTAGCTCAAAACTACTTATTTAGGGTTCAATTTTTCAGACCCCACCAACGAGAGGGGGACACCCCTCCCGCAACCTACCACGTGCGTATACCCCCAAAAAAACTCCAGGTACGCCCCTGAACTTAAACTAAAGTAACAGTTTTTGGTCAACAATAATTATTTGCTACTACTTTGACTAATCACAACTACAAGAAATATAGCCTTGCTTAAAAAATTAGTCCAGCGGTTAGAAAGCTGGATTAGTAAACCAAGGGTCGCGGGTTCGATCTCCAGATTCTCCATTTTTTTCCAGATGAAATTCTAAACTGAGATTATGGATACAACAAAGGAGCGCATACGCGGAGCTAACTGAAACGTATAACTACATGTACATACATTCGTTCATAATCGCAATATTTTAATTAACCGATGCTGTAATTGTCTAAACAGTGTCGACAGTCCCTTTAAATATTCATACGCTTCAGAACTGACGACATTCCCTTTCACTCTTTAAGTCCCCGTGTGAATACATCCACTGCAAATCCCGCTAGAGGCAGAGAGGTAAGACACCACCATAGAATTTGCAGCAACTCTGCAGTTCTGCAGGTTAGAAGGTTCCAGGCCCATTCTCCATATTTGTATCTAGATGTAAATGGAGGATGAGCCAGGCATGTCCATCCCTGTTTGGCGCCGTATAACCTTTCTTATGTTGGTGCGCCGTGAAACCCCAATTCAATTAACTTTTTAAGCTTAATATAAACACCGTTATAACCAGGAGCCAACGGTGTATGCTTAAGACCGCGGTTTAGAGGTAGAGTGTCCACGCCGCATGCCGGAGGTCGTAGATTCAATACCAAAGACACTTCATAAATGAGTATATCCTTTGCTTGACTGCCGAATGTTACGGATGGCGGGAGGTATACAGTACTGGTTTTACCCAGGAATAAGTGGGTGGTCTGCCTCCATCACAAAAAAATCAAACGTCATACATAGCCTAAAATGGGCTGGAAAATGACGTTAAACACCAAACAAAGAAACAAAATTGACGTTTCTAGCTCTAGTCGGGTCGGTCAGGTGTCAGTATAAACTGACTGGGTCATTTTTGATTTATTTCTAAGGTTTATAGTCCCTCTACCATATGAGCCCCCGGGTCATGGTTTATATATAATTTATATACTCTGTAATAACCAGAAACCAAATATGTTGCGGTGTGGCCTTTATATTTTACCAGAGATTTTGATGACTACATCTATGTAATTACTTAAGGAGGAAAGTCGCGCCCAAGAATAGACAACATTACGTAGAGCGGACAATAAATCTAAGGAGTACACATTCAGGAGAAAAACATAACTCGGACATGTTACATCGTGTTACACGTGCTTAACGTGTTTTGACAGCAACATTGAGTGTAAGGTGTAAAAGGACGGGAGTTTCGAGAATTGGATTTTAATATTTGTCATTTTTTCTTCTTTCACTTAAGTGTATTTTATAATTTGTTAACACATTTTCGTCTGGATAACTATATTAGACTGGTGCTAACAGTGGAATATTGCATACTGGAATTACATTCGTCAATTTGAAAGAAGAATGGGTGAGTTCTTTATTTTTGACATTTTTAAAAATAAATTATATGATTTGTTGGTACAATAAATAAAAGTAGATTGACAGTACTTTTGTAAAAAAAATAATATTTTAAAAATATAATATATATATAACTAAGTAATACATTAAAACATATTAAGTAATACATTAAAACATATTAAGTAATACATTAAAAACATATTAAGTAATACATTAAAACATATTATACAAAATATAGTTCACGCTATTGTAATAAACGTTGTTTTTATATAAAGAAAGTGATGATGATGGGTTTTCTTATACACTATTCTTGCCAATTAATTCGACCCAAAGATAACTTAACCATAGACATAGAAAGGAGTTAGAAGGGGACACATGGTGTTTAAAATAGCGGCGAATTGTAGAATGATGGAAATTAACATGTTCACAGACCTAATAACAGAAAAGAGTTAACCCTAAAGTGTGTGTGAAGTTTTCGTCTTTTCTTCCTTCTTTCTAATAACGATAATAATAATAATAATAATAATAATAATAATAATAACGACTTTTTTAACGAGAAAATGAGAAGAACAATTCTTTCTTCTCAATATATTCAATATATACAAAGAAATACTACGAACATTTAAAATGACTTGTCGTACATCAGGCAAAAAAGTTATTAAAATGAGTTATATATATGTGCCTGATTTCTATTGGATATATAGTTTGTTATTGTAGTTTACCGTTTAAAATCCTTTTTTTTTAATTATTATTTTTTGTTTTTCTTCAGCTAATCATCTATTTATTATCAGTTACTTTCCATGCCCGGGCATGTCACAGGCATGTCACAGGCGTGTCACAGGTATGTCACATGCATGTCACAGGCGTGTCACAGGCATGTCACAGGCGTGTCACAGGCATGTCACAGGCATGTCACAGGCGTGTCACAGGCATGTCACAGGCGTGTCACAGGCGTGTCACAGGCATGCCACAGGCGCGTCACAGGCATGTCACAGGCGTGTGCAAAGTTTCAGCGAGATTCTACTACGGGCTGCGAAATTATAGCGAGATTCTAATTATTTATTTATTTATTTATTTATTTATCTCCCAAGATAATATAGTACTTATCAGTGATTGGCCAATTTGTTAACCGTGTTGCAATGCATAGTGGGACTGTTTTAAGAACTTACGCAAATATATATGTTTATGGGCGATTTATTAAAATTTTAAAATGGTCTCATTCGTTTTTATATTCTAGCAACACCTACGACAACAGAATTCCTCCGGGACCCGTCAGCCTGGGTAGCAGCACCAGGATGCGTGTGTCGGTCAGCCGGCATCGGTAAGTTTCTCCGCGTCTTGTGTCGCTCAGGTTTGAACATTTGGTGCAAAATACTTAACACTTAGGCCAAAAAAAAAAAGTTGTTTGTTTCCGCTAACATTCCCAAAAAAAATAGGGTAGGTAGGTAGGCATAACTTTTTTTTTTTCGATAACTTTTTTTTTATTTAAGAGGCAAATTTTGTGCTATAGGTATGTGAACTGACAGCATTGTACACAGTTTATCATTGACAAGGCATGTTTGTGCTACACATAGTATCAACCTACAGCATTGTACACAGTTTATCATTGACAAGGCAAGTTTTGTGCTATACATAGTATCAACCTACAGCATTGTACAATTTCATTGAAAATGCAAACTTTAAGCTTTAAGATGCAGGACCGGTATCTCGAGACCTTCAGAATAGAATGAAAAGGCTTCTGTTGGTTAAATATGTAATAAAAATAGCAATACCAAAATATTAGCCACCGATTTCAACATAAAACATAGAATTTCGACTTTCCAAGTTTTTTATCAAAACATTTCTTGAATCTGACTATGAAAGAAAAAATAAAATTCCCTGGTTGTGGTGGGACTCAAACCCGCAACCTGCTGCTCACAAGACAAGCGCTCTAACCACTGAGCTATCGAGGTAGTTGAAATAAACGATAATACAAGTCCTATTTATAACGCTGAGTTAAACACATTCAAACTGTAAACAAACAAACAAGAAAAAGCTGGCAGCTTTTTCTTCCAAATGTTAATTTTCTCCATGTTTAAGAAACATTTCGGTGTTATCATTTTAGATTAATTCATTTTAAGGGGAGTGTAATACATAGCCAAATCATAATTTGAAAGTATGCATGTAAACAAACTTGACCTCCCTATACCGGTCCTGCATCTTTAACATATCAACCTACAGCATTGTACAATTTCACTGAAAAGGCAAATTTTAAGCTAAACATATCAACCTACAGCATTTTACACAGTTTTTCAGTTTGAAAATACTACTATTAGTATTATTATGTTCAACAGTTTGAGGAAAAGCTAGAACACAAGATTAAGATCATTTACTTCTTTCTACCATAAGGACGCTGCGTGATTGGCACTTTCCCCACAGCTATTATAAAGGATTTAAATTTATCGACAAAAAAGGAAATGTGACAAAACCTCGTAAGAATTTTCTCCATTGATGTTGGTGGAAACCAGGGTCTTCACAAGGTTGATGGCTTGAGGATGATATGAAAGAAATAGTTCGTAGAATGTCCAAGAGAGTAGACACACTGACATTTTTTGTATAGGCTTGTTATTGTGAGGGCAGATGCCCAAATTCACGGCCAAAATACACGTTGGCCGATCCGTGGAGGCTGCCATATTGGATCGACTGCTGACGATAAAAACGAGGACAACCAAATGAATACTTTTTTCGTACTCATTTATTTCGTTCCGTCTACGTTTCGCAAACATTTTCTTTCGTACCCAAAAATTTTCGTACCAAAATCGGAAAAAAAAGTTTAGGGTCGGGGGGTAAAATTAGGGTCGGTCGGGTTAGTGGAAACAAACAACTTTTTTTTTTACGCCTTAGTCATACATGTCATATGCAAAAAGGATGTGCTTTAAACTATTCAAAGCATTATTAATAATGATTTGCAAATATCAGTAGAAGAACTAACATTACGCAGCTGCGTATCTGCGTATAGGCAGGTACGCGCATGGGGACGCCATGAGTTTAACCTTAAGCCGTGTGTCGGTTTAGAAACACATTTTAAGGGGTCACAGTTGAACGTCAATAAGTAGAAATCTGTATGTAGCATTACACAAATATACTCAGCTGCAAAAGAAAGTAGCCATTTTAAAAGTTTTACTATACACCCTATCCTCTTTATCAAGCAACATTCCCTTAATGATTCAACCTATTGAAAAACAAAGGACAACATGAGATTGGCAATGGAATGATAAAAACTTTGGTACCAAACATGGCATATTCATTTTGGAATTTGTCAATTAATTCTAAAAAGACTATGCAATTAAATCTAAACAAAACTCAGTGGCTACTTTCTTTTGCAGCTGAGTATATATATTTGTTTCTTTAAAATGCAGGCGTTATCCACGATGTGAACAGCTCGCCGATGTTGTATGCGGCCGGTGCAGGTGGAGCACTTCCGGGTCTCACGCCAGACGAGACTGCTATTTTGGCGGGAGTTTTGTCGGGTCTCGCTCTCTTCCTGTTCCTGTTGCTTCCAATACTATGTTGCCTGTGTCCCCTTCCTTGCTGCGCGGCCTTTGGTGGCGGAAAGAAGAAGGCAGCGGCTGCAGCGGCTGCAGGTGGACATAGACACGGGAATATTGCCAGGTATGGTAAACTAAACATTCTAAATTTGACTTATAAATAAAAGTATATGCTTAATTCAAGTTAAACACCAATTAACATAGATACAGGTTAAGTCGTATCGTGCCATACATTCCATAATATAGCGGAAACTATCTGACATTGTAGGTACTCGGTACGGAGGTTATTGACTCGATTATTGACGCAAATATACATACATGCGAAGGTGTTGCTCAGTTTATTAATATCATTTATTGTTTAAAAAAAGAAAAGAAAAAAGAAGGAAAACAGGAGTCATATTAATTTTGTTTACATATATATATTGACATTAAATCTAAAAAGTACAATCTGTAAAAGGTAAACAATGTTTAGCTGTTAAGGCCGTCCATTACCGTTCATCATTTATAACGTTAAAGATACATGAGTATACTTTTAAACTAACACAATCCCTTTAATAGCGTCTCCGTGGCCGAGTGGTTAACGACGTTGCGTTGTAAACCTTCGCCTCTCACCGCTGCGGGTTCGAATCCCATTGGGAGCTCGACTTGTAAGTGAGGAAGTGTCGATTCTTACGGATGAAAGGAGGTGTACAGTACTGGTTCTACCCAGAAAAAGTGGGTGGTCTGTCTCCACCACAAAAAAAATCGACCGTCATAACCTTGCATGTGTTGCAAATGACGTAAAACACGACACAAACAAAAAATCCCTTTATACTAAATGTGTTGTTATATATATATGTTTAAGCACCGACAGCCAAACATGTTTCATCGATATAAACAATGACACAAACATGTTTTATCGATATACATATGACAATGTTGAGAACCCCGACTAGGCATATCTATCATATTCTTTCTGTCACAGATCTGAACAAGAATCATTCTGGAATACAGGTGAAGGATGGAAAGGTGCGGCTGGAGGGGACAAGATGGACTACGAGAATCTCTACGGCGTGTACGTACTCAGTTTGAGAAAGCATGCATTATCATTTAGTTGGCTAAACGTACACCTGGTAGTCAAAGTGCACCTGGTAGACAAACGTATAAGTAGTAGTCAACGTACATATGGTAGTCAACGTACACTTGGTAGTCAACGTACACCCGGTAGTCAATGTACACCTGATAGTCAATGTACATCTGGTAGTCAACGTACATCTGGTAGGTTACGTACACCTGGTAGTCAGCGTACACTTGGTATTCAACGTACACCTGGTAGTCAGCATACATCTGGTAGTCAACGTACACATGCTAGTCGACGTACATCTGGTAGTCAACGTACACTTGGTAGTCAACGTACACCTGGCAGTCAGCGTACATCTGGTAATCAGTGTACACCTGGAAATGAACCTACACCTGGTGGTAAGCGTACATCTGGTAGTCAACGTACATCTGGTAGTCAACGTACACCTGGTAGTCAACGGACATCTGGTAGTCAACGTACACCTGGTAGTCAACGTACACATTGTAGTCAATGTACACCTGATAGTCAATATACTCCTGGTAGTTAACCTACACCTGGTAGTCAACGTACATATGGTAGTTAACGTACATGTTGTGGTCAACATACGCCTGGTAGTCAACGTATCCCTGGTAGTCAATATACATCTGGTAGTCTACGTCCATCTGGTAGACAACGTACACCTGGTAATCAACATACACACAGTAGTTAACGTAGTAGTCAAAGTACATCTGGTATTTAATGTACACCTGGCAGCCTGCCTGGTAGTCAACGTACATCTGGTAGTCGGCGTACATCTGGTATTCGACGTACATCTGGTAGTTAACGTACGCCTGGTAGTCAAAGTACACCTGGTAGTCAACATACATCTGGTAGTCAATGCACATCTAGTAGGCAAACGTATAAGTAGTTGTCAACGTACACCTGGTAGTCAATGCACACCTAGTAGTCAATGTACACCTGGAAGTCAATGCACACCTAGTAGTCAAACGTATAAATAATATTCAACATACACCTGGTAGTCAAACGTATAAATAATATTCAACATACACCTGGTAGTCAACGTACATATTGTAGTTAACGTACACGTGGTAGTCAACGTACACCTGGTAGTCAACGTACACGTTTTGTTCAACATACGCCTGGTAGTCAACATACACCTGGTAGTCAACATACATCTGGTAGTCAACGTACCTCTGGTAGTCAACATATACCCGGTAATCAACGTACACCTAGTAGTCAACTAACATCTGGTAGTCAACGTACATTTAGTAGTCAACGTACATCTGGTATTCAACATACACATATTAGTTGACGTACACATAGAAGTCAAACATTTAATTAATAGTCAACGTACATCTGGTAGTCAATGTACACCTAGTAGGCAAACGTATAATTAGTAATCAACGTACACCTGGTAGTCAACGTACACCTGGTTGTCAACGTACGTATTGTTATCAACATAAATCTAGTAGTCAACGTACACGTTGTAGTCAGCGTACCTTTGGTAGTCAACGTATACGTACCCCTCGTAGTCAACGTACACCGGGTAGTCAACGTACCACCTGTGTAGTCAACGTACCACTGGTAGTCAACGTACGCGTTGTAGACAACGTACCCCTGGTAGTCAACGTACCCCTGGTAGTCAACGTACACCTGGTAGTCAACGTACCGTAGTCAACGTACACGTTGTAGACAACGTAAATTTGATAGTCAACGTACATCTGATAGTCAACATCTGGTAGTCAACGTACACACATTAGCTAACGAACACCTAGAAGTAAAATATTGAAGTAATAGTCAACGTACATCTGGTATTTAATGTACACCTTGTAGTCAACGTACATCTAGTAGTCAGCGTACATCTGCTAGTCGACATACATCTGTTAGTGTACGTACACCTGGCAGTCAATGTGCACCTGTTTAGACTATTAGATGTCGGTCCATGTAATTATTCAAAGCATTAATTAGTTCCTGTTTTGTTGCCCAGAACGAATACGTGCATTTGGTGGGATCTATTTCTATAACTAACATACATATAATTATATATGTATTGAAATATATGTTGTTTATGAATTGCCTTTATTTTCAGGGACATGAAATTACCAAGACCATGGGTGGATAACTCTATGGGAGGGTGAGTCAATCAAACCTTGCCATTGATTTTAGATTAGTTCTGCATGCTGCTCAATTGAGTTTTGTACTAGTATCATATTTGAGCGGAAACACATTATAGTGTTTAAGATCTTTTTTTCATCACCCTTTTGTACGGATTTCACAAACTGATATGAAAACACTTACTCTGAGTCTTTGTCTCTTAAGAGCAGGGGTGGGGTGGTGGTGGAATGTGTGTCTGTTGCGGGGAGTGGGTGTGGGGCGGGGGTGGGTGGGGGAGTTAGGAGCTGGCGTGGCCCAGTGGATAGCACAGTACCACGCTAATTTGTTTCGTCAGTGTGTCCTTGGGCAATATACACCCTTTAGCTTTGTCCGTTAGATGCGGACGTAAACCGGGTAGTCCCGCGTATCAGAGTCTACCATTCGAGCACGTTAAAGGACCATAAGAATATACGATTAGGGCAGGTTCCAGGATTCCTTGAAGTCAATCGTACACAGTTTCCTCTCCTTGGGGCGGCTTTAAATACTAGTGACCTATAATACATTTGTAGATGACATATCATACTAATTTTCATCGGTTTTGTTATGTTACGAATACTTATGCTGTAAAAATGACCAGTTGGCCCTGCTACATATCGATGTTACGGATAAGCGCAGTGTTCGTGGGGAACAAGTTAACAGTGCATTAGTTCTTATAGGATCTTCGTGATGTGAAGAAGATTTGTTGGTAATAGTTTATTCTATTTATTTGATTTCGTCATCCCATAAGTTATACAAAACGATGTTGTTTCATTTTACGCTTTAATAAGCATATTCTACCTTTAAAGGAACCAACCCGCCAAATACCGACAACATTACACTACAAAACCGTTATACATGTATATATCAAAACTCTGTCCAGGAGTTCAGTTCATAATAATGTATTTGCGCAGATTAAAAGTATAGATGTATTAACGGGTTCTTAAATACCCATGATAGAATATGCATAAAATGAATTATGAGTTGGTATCTCTTAATTTGACGCTTCAATTTTGGGTTTGGCTTGGCTGGTTAAAGCCGTTTATATTGTGTATATAGAGTTTGGATTCTCAAAATATGCAAGTTATACATACCTCGTCATCAGTAGGTTTAGAAACGGTATGAATGTTCTTTAACGGCTCACCAACACATTATAGGTTATTTAGAGCCGCCCCAGAGAGAGGGGAAGGATACATATGAATCCGGGAACCGTGCCCTACTCTTATTATCGAATAGATGCCTATGGTTCTTTAACGTGCTCGGATGATAGACCGATACACGGGACCGCCCGGTTTGAGAAACGGTGTACATATGTTGTAAAAGGATAGCTGCCTTATACTGACGTTACACAGTTTTATTTTTCGGATGGACGTTCCTATAAACGAACATCAAAACAAAGATATAAAACAAAGGTATTTAGTGACTGACTACACACCCATACTTTCAGCAAAAACAGTGTTAAATGATTCACGTGTTCTGCCCCGGGATAGTCTTTATAAATGTTTGCACTTAATTTTGTGCAGATACAGATCACTTATAAATTATCTTTCCGCTCGCGTCATTTACCACGCGCCCCTTCTGGCTATTGTTTTAAGCAACTGCGATGTGTTTTGAAATAGTTCGGACTGCCAAATTGAGGGAATTGTTGGTAAAAAAATGAGACTTTTTGAGGTAGATTAAAGATATATATAAACCACACAAACATTTTTTTTTCTAACTAAAGCTAGTACATGATAACATGTTAGTCAGTGTTACGCTTCATGGGGCTCACACCCCAGCATACCCGCTTATACACTCACATCCATATGGGTGCGGTATTTCATTACGTGGCCGTTCTGTCTCCTAGAATCTTAGTGGTTGCACCTAATCTATATCCATCTTTGTGTGTGTAACCGGAAGTGGAGAGCCGCATGAAGGCAGCTGCATGATGCGGACAAAATACAAGGGAAAAAAAGAAAAGGAAAAAAGAAAACATATATAAAAAAATTCAACTTCCAGAGGGTATAATTTCTTAATCTGCAAGTGCGGTTTTTCTAACTGGCTACTTACTATACATGGCGATATTTGTGTTCTAGTTCGTTTCGATACGGCAAATTGTTGAAGGCGATACATGCTTTTGCTGATACTATTTTTGCATAAAGATATTACATGTATACATACCATAAACATATATTTGTGGTTGTTTATGAACACCCGTTTATATTTTACACCGGCGTTACTAAACTTCGTTGGTGTGGTCTTGAGCCTTCGTCGGATATGGACGTAAATCCGGATGATCCCGTGTATCCGAGTCTGTTATCCGAGAATGATAAAGAATCTTAATTTTATGAGTAGGGCATGCTTTCCTACATATCCTACCCCATTATCTGGGTGGCTATAGATTGCCTATATTGTGATGATGAGCTGTTACACAACATTCAATCATTGAAATATATATATTACATATTTGTCTGTGATTTGTATAGGAAATACTGGGAATAGAAAAGCTATGCTCTACTGCGAAATATTTCCCACCCACTGGGAGTTTCGCAGAACATTGCTCGGCCTTTTCCGTCAGTGGCGTTAACGCCAAATGTTATACGGACGTCTTTGTTAGATTCCGCCACTAGGAAATACCGATTACGGAAATTAACGAAATTCTCGCCCTTCGCCGTAATCTTTGGTTTTGTAAGACTGCGCCATTTGTCACCACATGGTCAGTGTGTCAGTCAGAACTGACAGCCCGGTGACAGCTTCATTACTTACAACAAGACCAGGGTGTTAGAAGTTGACCATACCTTTCATATTTGACAACGTCCATGACTTCAACTGGACAACGTGTGTGTAGATCACTTTGCTCAAAGACATATGTTATACATATTAGATGATGGACTAATATTGCTATGCGGGGGAATAATCTAATTCAATAAGCCTGTTTGAAATCATAACGAAACTCTCACACACGTCAGTCTTTTTTGTTAGTGTGTGCTCATAATTATAATTTCCATATTTATATTCTAATTGTACATTGCACCAGTAATAATGAAGAAAAATGAAAACTTCCAAATTGAATTATCTTTTTTGAAATATGTGCCTCAAGATTGTACTGTGTCCCTTTAACCAGGCCTAATATTCATCAAACGTTTGAGCACAAGAATCGGACTCAAGACTCAAAATCTCATATTTTGCAAACCCTATCAACACAAAAGTATGGGTAAGAATTGTGATTTTCAGACATTTTCTGTTAAATTACCTTTAAAATTACCCGTTTCTGTAGGTAAATATAATAATTTGCTTGTAAAATTGCTTTTATTTGAAATTAAACAATTTGAGATTTTGAGTCTGAGTCCGATTCTTGTGCTCAAAAGTTTGATGAATATTAGGCCTGGTCCATTTTTACACACTTCGACGCATCAAAATGAATCAAACGTCCACAGACATGTCTTCATCAAACGTCCACAGACATGTCTTCATCAAACGTCCACAGACATGTCTTCATCAAACGTCCACAGACATGTCTTCATCAAACGTCCACAGACATGTCTTCATCAAACGTCCACAGACATGTCTTCATCAAACGTCCACAGACATGTCTTCATCAAACGTCCACAGACATGTCTTCATCAAACGTCCACAGACACGTCTACATCTCTTCTTCATAACACCTCTATTAAAAAAGCTGATATTTTATGTGAAATGGTTTTTAGGTAATTATGAAACAAGAATCTATCCGGTAATTTTGAGAAAGTAATAAAACAAATAATGTTAATGACATTAACATGTTTTCTACTGATGTACACGTAAAAGTAACTATTGTTTGACGCTGTAATAACGTTACATTTAACCTGCTTGCAAACATTTAAATAAACGGTAATAACATTTGTTTGTTTCTTCTTCGTTATTCTACCATATGTTTAAAGGCCCAATTACAAATCAAATCTAATCAAATCAAATCTTTTATTGGTCTAAAATCCAACAGTAGGAATATCACCAAAACACACAGACATACACAGTGAAATACAAAGCATGTACAAAATAAGAAGCAAGAAAATAAGTCATATATCTCTCTCCATATATGCTTATTTATATTTATAATAACAGTCAATTGTTATCTTATATAAATCCACTCCTGAGGGAGATCAAATCTAATTTTAGATATATTAATATATATACATATATAGTGTTACTTCACCAAGTAAATTATATATCCCTAATACTGTCTTTCTAAAATTGAAAAACTCTGAGATAAATGATATACATATATTGTTGATATCATGATCATTACTACCGAGAATAAGGTAAAGTTTACTCTTATCGTCCAACGTTGAAAAATGGGGAATAATAGCAGTTAGTTCTGCAAAGAAATTAGCCCTTACAATATGTAACTGGGAACATGTTATCATAAAATGGTATTCATCCTCAATCCCATTTTTACACATCTTACAAATTACAAATACAAGGGAAGGCCGGTAGTGTTGCAGATTAATGGGCAATTATCAGAGTTTTTGGTCATTATTAACCATGCACTTGTCGGCAAAGTGGATACACCCAAGAAGTACTGTATTTATCTGCATAAAAACTGTACAAGGCATAATAAATTAACAAATAGTTATATATTTAAAATCGACATGAAACTATATGTTTAAGTCTATGATGCTAGTTTATGCAACAAATAAATGTAAAATAAAGTCAAGATAAAAGATAAAAGATGGACTGTTAGTATAACAAATTATAAAAAAAAGAAAATCAATATGTTTACATTCAGACAAAATGAGTTTTGAGATTCATATAGTATGATATCTTCAAACTATGTATCTTTTTATGGGTTGTGCGGAAGTCATTATAAAGAATGACGTTTCAGTGTTGCTGTTTTTTGTGTGTTGATTTATATTAAAAACCATAGTTGACCATACTTAGTAGAAGTTTTTATTTTCATTACATTTTTTTCTTCAATTCCTTCATTAGGTTTTGTTCAATTGAATACCATTTAATATCTATACTATGCTGGTATAAATTATCCATTTGTCTTATACAGTGGCATATTCAAGAAGGTTTTGACCTGCAAATTCAGGCCAGCGTGCTGCTACGACCGTCTAGAAACACAAATTTTCTCCCTGGGAGAAGTATTTGGGGCTTTAAATATATTATTATTGACGAATTGTAATAAAAATTAGTGTTTAATCTTCTGTTCAGTCCAATAAGTTCGACTATAGTTTGATTTTTTTTTACTCAGTATATCAGTTAGTAATCAACATTACACTACTACTATATTTAAGTTAACTCCAAATTTGGTAACCATTTATTTAGTTATATGCAAGCAGTTTTAAAGTATAAATCGAGGCGCTAATGTTAATGTTTGGTAAATACTTCAAGATTGCCATGTATCCCTTTAAGAGACTGGAGGCGATGTGGAAGAATTATGGGTGCCAATCCAAACACGAATAACACCATCATTATGCGTTTCTGTCGCATATTCAATGTGCAACATCCGATTTAATTTATTGTTAATGGACTATCTTGATCTAGAAACCTCGAACTATATTGAAAGGAAAAAGAAACGCGAAATGGAAATTTCCGCTGTATATTGTATATACTGCACACTTAATTCCATGTATATTCCAAGGAAATCTCATGATGTTTTATAAAAAAAAGAGTTGCAGTTAGTTAGAGAAAGGACACAACTGTGATGTTGTAGACGTTAATCACAGAACACGTTGTAACAAGAAATTAATAAATGTTGAATTTCCTCTTTGAAAAATTGAGCCAGTTCAGTATTGTATTTAACGTAAAGATTTTGCAAAATGTTTGCGCCAAACGCGTACTCTGTTTATAATGAAACTTTGCAGGAATACTATTTGCCGTGTTACTTGTTGTTTTAGTCTTTTTTTCGAATGGAAAAATCTTACGTAGCCATGCACCATTCGATTAATAGAGGATCTTAAAACTCATTCATTATTGAATTCATTAAACGAGTTGACAAAATGATATAATGCGAGGCTCTTGGAGAGCATTGTATCATTTTTGCTAACGAGTTTAAGAAATTCACTAATACATGACAACGAATGTTAGATTCTATTTATTACATAACTTATAACGCCACATTACGTCAGAAAACGTACATTAACGTGACGTCCATGACGTCATTAACGTTATGTTATACCACTAGTGGAATATCGAAAATATTACACTTTATCACATAACGTCCCTTGTTAACAGTGTCGAACACCCATTTAATATTTTATTGTATGACACACCGTGTAATACAACCTGGAACGATTTTGATTGGTTGAGTTAAACCTGTAACTCTACGCAAGTTTATTAACTGAAACTATTTTATTTATTACAAATTCTCCCAGATCTGAGTCATAAACTTACTATATACGTGACAGCTTATAAAGTAATGCACGTTATACAAAACATTGTTGTTAGTTTGTTAAAAAGTTGGCGTAAACTGCTATTTTGTAAAGAGGTAACACACGAACTCTTTTAAATACGCAACGTTATGTGTGAGACGCGACGTTACGACGTCACATATTTTATGACGTTTTGGCGCCAACGTGTGTCTGACGTCGTGGCGGTTCTATGTCCATATGAATTAATTTTTACTAATTTGATTGCAATGTTATGTGATAAAAAGGATCTTAAACTCGTTCCCATTTCATATAAGATTTATGAAACGAGTTATGAATTATTTGAATTTAAACGAGCCTTTTGGCGAGTTAAAATTAAATATAATCCATAACTCGTTTAAGATCCTCTATATAACACCGCATGTTATGTGATAAATAGCGGAAATTTCCGTGTCGTGTTTCTTTTTCTTTTCAGTATATTTCGGAATTCGTACTCATTACATGTTAGATTTTCCGTCGATGACGGATTTCAAAACTGAATCATGTGTGATAAGAGTTGTATGAATCACATAACGCTCACAACGAAACTTGAAAGACAGGCGTTTTTGTTTGTATATACCTTACAGAGAAATGACTTTAACTCTGGGTTTTAATTTACAAATATGTATGTATACTATATTATCAGCATTAATTGAAATGTAACCTAAATAAAACATATCTAAACTAGTCTTATACATAATGATATTCTTTACTGTCAAAGACAAAACCCTGTATAATGTGCATATGAAATATATATATATATAAAGGGAGGTAATGCATGAACACGCAAAACGTAGATTGCTTCTCTGCGGATTTCGCGGTTCGCCCAAAATTTAAACGCATCTCAAAATACCACATTTTATCCAATGCTGATTGTCTTCGTGTAGGATAGAGGATATGAAGAGAAACCTTTACCATTACCATTAAGAAACCGAAAGGGAGGGAGCGATGAAGATTTCTCTTCATATACTCTATCCGGCTTAGTGTGTACGGTAGGTTTTAGCGATGCTCTCTCATATTTTATCTAATGCTGTTTGTCTTCTCTTTATTAGTGTTTACTCTACTTTTAAAACCAATCAGATGGCTCTGAATTTCCTCCCTCCCTTTCGGTTTCTGAATGGTGAAGATTCTCTTCATAGCCTTTATCTTACACATAGCAGTCTATTGAAGGGACATATGGCAATCTTGAATTATGTATCTAGCATGAAATTTAGCACCGCGAAATATTAATCCTGTGTCATTGAAACATGGCAATATTTTCAGTAATGAACAAAATAATTTAAATGACATTAAAATGTTTTCCACAAGTACAAGTAAAAGTAACTGTTGTTTGGCGCTGTAACAATGTTACATTTAACCTGCTTGCAAACATTTAAATAAACGGTAATAACATTTGTTTGTTTTTTCTTCGTTATTCTACCATACGTTTAAATATATTATATTAATATTGACGAATTTTAATCAAAATTAGTGTTTAACTTTCTGTTCAGTCCAATAAGTTCGACTATAGTTTGATTTTTTTTTTATAAACTCAGTATATATCAGTAAGTAATCAACATTACACTACTACTATATTTAAGTTAACTCCAAATTTGATAACCATTTATTCAATTATATGCAAGCAGTTTTAAAGTATAAATCGAGGCGCTTATGTTTGATAAACTATTTGGATTTTGTAAGTACTAATCAATTTACCATCAGCAAGATTAAATCCGGTAGAAATCAAACAACTGTTTTTTCTAGAAGCATAAAAAGGCTGATAAGACATATGCATAATTTGCATTTCTAACCTTCTGACAAATACTTCAACATTGCCGTGTAAGGTACTGGAGGCGATCTGGAAGAATTATGGATGCCAATGCAAACACGAATAAAACCATTATTATGCGTTTTGTCGCATATTCAATGTGCAACATCCGGTTTAATTTATTGTTAATGAAATATATTTGTCTAGAAACCTCGACTATTTATTTTTTTGCAACTTCCGAGACTTTCTTGTTTTGTCTTTGATACATTGTAGGTACAATTGATTTAACAACAAACATCAGCCGACGATTTAAATATTCTGAAAGGAAAAAGAAATGCGACACGGGAATTTTCGCTATATATTGTATATACTGCACACTTAATTCCATATATAATTTTATATCCGAAGATTTTTTGTAAAACAAAAGTTGCAGTTAGTTAGAGAAAGGACACCACTGTGATGTTGTAGACGTTTTAATCCGTGGTTAATCACAGTACACATTGTAACAAGAAATTTATAAATGTTGAAGTTCCTCTTCGAAGAATTGAGCCATTTAACGTAAAGAGTTTGCAAAATGTTGTATCCTAAGTTTGCGCCAAACGCGTACTCTGTCAATAATGAAACTTTGCAGGAATATTATTTGCTGTGTTACGTGTTGTTTTAGTATTTTTTCCGAAAGGAAAAATCTTACGTAACCATTCACCATTCGATTAACATCGAATATTGTAGCGGAAATTCCGTGTCGCGTTTCTTTTTCCTTTCTGTATATTATTTCTTGTTAGATTTTCCGTCGATGACGGATTTCAAAACTGAATCACGTGTGATAAGAGTTGTATGAATCACACAGCGCTCACAACGAAACTTGTAGCTAGTGCGCGTTTGTTTGTATATACCTTACATAGAAATGACTTTAACTCTGGGTTTTAATTTGCAAATATGTATGTGTACTATATTATCAGCATTAACTGAAATGTAATCTACATAAACTATATCTAAACTAGGCTTATACATAATGATATTCCTTACTGTCAAAGACAAAATCCTGTATAATATGCATATGAATATGTATAAAGGGAGGTAATGGACGCACACACTAAACATAGACTGCTTCACTGTGGTATGAAAAATATTTGGGGGTTGGGGGGTGGGGGGTGGGGGGGATACTTTAAACCATCCAAATGTTTTTCATACCCCCAATGAAAACCAAAAGAGCGCATTCCAAGACTACACGCGTACTTTAAAACATCTAAATGTTTTTCATACCCCAAATTTAGCACCGCGAAATATTAATCCTGTATCATTGAAACATTGCAATATTGTATTTATGTTCACGTTTGAAAGCAAGCACCTTTCTATGCTGTAACTTAAGGTATGAAACCAGCAATTATTTTCCCCACTGATAGCAATGTTAAAATGTCACAGTATATTAATGATTTGCTGCAACTTTAACTCGAAGTATGGATACTACAGTAGTGTAATTTTCATATAGAAAACTATTTTCTACTTGAAAAATCACCAGGAAAGGTGGGTCACAAGGCATGTAAGACAGTTCTTGTTTGTTTACTAAACAGGTCAAGGGTACATTTGTTTTCTTTGATAGTTGTTCACAAAGTGTATGCATAGATTCGAAATTTCGAAAACCTTCATCAGTGATCCAGTAAAACATATTAATACGTTTCTTATGCATACAACCACAAAATCGAATATAAATGGGCAGTTTTCCCCGACTTATAATGCCCATTTCCATGAGAAAAAGAGGGATTACTTTTTATTATAAGAACTACACCTCGGAGTTTTACATGCAGTTGGTGGTGGTAGACCATAATAGCTCCGGAATAGCCTCTTAGTAGGTACAAACAATTTGTACTGAAACAATGTTTGGCACGTGCAACTCGGACAATACAAATAAGTGGTCCGCACCGTTGTTTTTTCAACAGGAAAGTTGACCTGTCATGTTTGTACCTATATTGCCACATGCTGCTTATAACACTATGTTTATCCTCGTTTCAGCAGCCATTTCGATTCCAGGGTGCATGAACTAGAGGACGGAGGCTGGGAGGGTGTGGATGTGTCGAGGTACATAATTACACATAGTCTAGATCATCTGCGCCGCTTGCTTTTTTTTAGAAATCAAGCGTCGAAGATGATCAATACAACTTATCTTGCCATCTGTGCAGTATTATTTTTAGTGAGAGTTAAACTTAATTTAAATGGCACCACGATCAAGGTAACATAATAAAATATGGTCATACAGTGTCAATTTTAAGACTGATGTTTTTTTTTTAATGTTGATCTAATTTGAAATTAGGTCAGTGGCTTCAAAAGTAGGTCAGTGACCTTTTTTTGTCAAAACGTTCCCATACTATGATCGTCCTACCCCAAGAATAGCAATAGTTTCATATGACCGTCAACCTTATCCAAAGGTTAGAAATCAAGGTCAAATATTCTGAACAAATATGCTTTGCAGGGACACATTTTATGATGATTGATTGGAATGTCTTTTTTGTTCGTAACTAGGTCAATGACATCATAAGTAGGACACTAACACGCATTTTGTTTGGCTTTAATACCCCGTGTGGTTCCCGGGCAAGAATAGGCCCAGCGGGCGGTCTCGTGTATCGGAGTGTATCCCCGAGCACGTGAACAAACTATTCCGATAGTAAGAGTAGGGCACGTTTTATGAATGCTTATGTATCCCCCCACTCTCTCTGAGGGAGCTCTAAATAAAATAAACAATGAGCTGAAGAGCCGTTAAATAACGTTTCTTTTATTCTACATACACGTTTGCGTCTACGCAGGTGCCCGCCCGTGCACGAAAATTTCCCGGAGGGGCACCTGGTGTCTTCCTCCACCAGTGGAAGTTGGAAAGTCACCATATGACCTTAGCTGTTGGTGCGTCTATAAAATCCTATTCAGTTCAATTCAGTTCTAGATATACACGTATACTATTTCTGTTCTAGAGATGAATTGGACGCCGCTGTCAGGGGCGGACACGGAGGCGAAGAAACTATCGCACAGACGGGTATTGTGTCGTACGTTAGTGGTGAACAGGCCGGGTCGGGAATGGGATCGGGCATGGGCAATGGAAGCGCCCACTACAGGTACACCTGCAAATAATTATACAATGTATTGTTAAATTGAATAGAACAACATTAATTTTACTGATTTAGCTAATAAAAAAACAAGTGTTTAACATCGTTTTTATACTGTAACAAGTTTTATTATAAAGTTAGAGAAAGTACGGTGTCCTGTTAGGGCCATGTTTCCATCGCAACTTACCATCGAGCATCGACCTAGATTGATGGTCGATGATAGGATGCGATGGTCGATGGTAAGATGCGATGGCAAGATGCGATGGTCGCTGGTAAGATGCGATGGTAAGATGCGATGGTCGACGGTAAGAAGCGATGGTCGATGGTAAGATGCGATGGTCGATGGTCCATCGCATCTTACCGTCGACCATCGCATCTTACCATCGCATCTTACCATCGACCATCGCATCTTACCATCGCATCTTACCATCGACTATCGCATCTTACCATCGATGGTAAGATGCCATGGTAACATGGCCCTAACAGGACACTGTAAGAAAGTATTGTTTTCTAGACATTTATAAGTGTAGGCATATGAATCACGACAATATAATCTCTTATTTAAATTTACTGACGTGCGATGATAAAAAACGTATTGATAATAAAAAAAGGGATACACCGCGATGCGGCGAAATTGATTTTTATTTTTACGACACTAATGTGCAATATCTCTCGCATAACAGCACTGTTGATAGAAATCGCGGTGCCGGCGATGAGGTGATCACAGAATACACGACGACGCGACGCGTTGACATGCACATGGTGGGTGGAATGAGCCAGGATGAAGCGGATAGCTACTACACGAGCAACTACGGCACGGGACAGTATGTACACGTGCATTGATTATAACGTCTTTCAACATATTTTTATTTTCAGACCTAATGCTGCTTAGGCATTTTGACACTTGTAAACTATTTAGACGGGCCTAATTTTAACATTAAAAATGTCTGTGTGATAATTTTTTTTAAAAGGACACACTTGAGTCTTAATTAGTAGTTATCAAAAATTAAAGGGACACACGGCAATCTTGATTTTTTTAAAAACTCACGGCGTCCCGTTAGTTTTCCTCTTAACTTACATTTGTTAAATCATTAATATTAATTGTTAGAACAGTTCAAAGCAAATTATTCTTTACATATTATTAACTTTTTATAATATTGCACACATATATATATATATTTTTTTTAAAATAGTAAGACAATTGAAATCTCAATTTTTTATTTAATTATATGCAAGCAGTTTTAAAGTCAAAATGACGCAGGATAAGTAAATCGGCAAACAAATTTAAAAATAAAACTCAAGATTGCCATGTAAAAGTATAAACTCGAATCATTGTAACTTTAAATCTGGGTCCGTATTCATAGAGCTTCTTAGCAATAGCCACTTTTTTCTCCTGTTTTAAACACATTTTCTACCATTTTAAGACATCTTTATATGTTTTTAATAATGCTAGGGATTAATAGACCACAGAGCTAAACATTGATGCTCTGTAGTGTCGTTGAGAGGTTTATAAGCATATTTGTAAATATGTAAAAATGTTAAATTTTTACAACTAATATATTCTACTTAATTAAGTTGCTTTATGAATCTCGGCCCTGCTTTCTTAATTATGATGAAGTAAACGGTTAAACAATTCGAAGTTCTAATTTTTTTCTTCGTTTTTCTGTGTTTAAATATATTACGGGTGCAATATAATCCACATACGGGTGCAATATAATCCACATAAGTAAGATGCAACAACGATTTGCTTTGAACTATTGTACTCATTATTAATAATCATTCGAAAGTATGAAACTGTTGAAAGATTGTCGTGTGCCCCTTTAAATTGAAACAACCAATACGTTCAGTTTGACTGTTTTTATGTTTCTTTAAACGCATGCCGTTAAACTGGTTGATGCATGAAAAGTAGCAAATGCATGTTGTCTTGCAGAGAAATTATACGGGTTTTGACATTTACACGTTGTAAATCTCTTCACACATTGCACGTTTTGCCTTCCTTTAAAATCAGTCATGCGCACGTGCTCATGATTTGCGTTAAAAGAATGCATGTTTGTTTGTTTGTGTTTAAATGTACTCCTTTCACCTTTGAACGTGTAAACGCAATTTAAAAGTTTTACAATGTGTTATTTACTTAGCTATACCGGATATATACTGCCGAGGTACGGGAAAGCTGAGCCCCTAGAAACCATTGTTCTAGACGGGCATGGGGAAACTGAAGGATAAATTATGGCTCGGGTAGATAAAGTATTGCACCTTTTGTATCCGCATTACACACATGGCAATACCTGTGTTTACTTTACCATGAAGCTGGCATCAGTATTGACAGCAGTACTTTTGTTCTATGCATTTCAATCTCTGAAATGAACTCCGCAAAGAGCGTCTTTGAACTAACGTTCAAAATCCTCAAATGCATCCTCAAAACAAATTCATCTTCTGTAGGCCCTCACCCCCGAATGGTGAAGGAGCATAATATATTTTTATGACGTTAGCCATGTCTGTCCCGTCTGTACGAATTTAGGTCCGTCCGTCCCGAAAGGTTGTGTATGTCTATCTCCTCCCACATTATTCAACCGATTCTATCTAAACTGTACCTGATGCTTACCTATGCTGTCTAGAAGTGCATATCCAATCAGCGCCAAAAAATCCACCTTGTATTAACAGGGTTATGACCCTTTTTTTCTTTCAACATTTACATTAAAATATCTTCTGTGTCTGTCTACACCCACAGTTGCTAATTGATCATTTCAAACGTTATAGGATGCTTACATATGCTGTCTAGATGTGCATATAAAATCTCGGCGTCAAATCTACCTTGTATTAATGTAGTTACGGCCCTTTTTTCGCCAATGTTTACGTTTTTCGCTTATTGTTTTTAGTGGGGGCATCCTTGTCCTATGGACACGTTTCTAGCTTGTTCGTGGTAAAGTAAACGTATCTATTTCCAGTAGTATATAACTTGCACAGCATGCATACTTACGTAATGACTCTTATTAGGCTTAATTCATTATAACATATACATATATATTGTTGTACCGTATCATATACTTTATTTATAACATAACTTGTGGTTTGGGAGTGTAATAAAACCACGGCATGAATATCATAATGCATGTACACTTGTGTAATACATTTAAAGGTGTTGAGGCACTATTTTCAAACAATGTTTATTTCACAGGGCTCTGAAAAACTAGAAAAAAACTGAAAGAATTATCAAAATGCCATGAAAAATAAAGGTGGTATGACTTATTGAAAATGTGCAAAGGCGGCCATCTCTGAACGATGACGTCATTGCGCCTTTTTACCATATATGTCATACTGATTAAATGTCTTTTAAAGCAAAGAAAGTCACTGGAAATGAAATAAAGAGCATACAATTTATACATTTTACATGATGTATATTTATTTTGAATCAGCTTGCAGTGATTTATTTTGCTTTATAATATATTTTTTCAATATGCCATATATACTAAAAAGGCGCGATATGGCCGCCTCCATTTATGTTCTTTGCAAATTTTCAATAGGTCATATTTATTTTTCATGGCATTTTAATAATTCTTTCAGCTATTTTTAAGGTTGTCAGAGCCCTTTTAAACAAATCCTGGTTTGAAAATAGTGCATCGACCCCTTTAAGACCAAATCTTCACCCAGTCTTTTCCGTTAACTATAAGGATAACGGAAATGGGCGAGGAATTTCTGATTGTTTGGTATGGTAGGGAGAAGACCGACGTCATCACGACAACGATTATATTTTCCTTCCATGTAATAGTCTTGATCATCTTCGAGGCTTGATTGTAAATCTAACGTCTTGACCCTTTGTGCAGAAAAAATTGAAACCGGAAACACGTGTCTGTGATTATTATAGTAATGTTGGCCACCCACATTTAGTTCGTCGATAAAATGGAGTTTCCCGCTTTGTTTATTATTAATTTAATGTCTTTCTGCCGTTTTGTATATCTTCGATAGAAGGTGCGTCTGTATCAGCCAACCAGAAACGATACCAGAATCTCGGTAAAATGGCTGCCGCATCAATTTTTTTTTTTAGAAGAACGGTTCTAGACGTTTTCTTAAAAACAAGCAAGGATCGCAGATGATCTTGACTATCCATTTACTTTTCACGTCGATGCATATGTGGTCTTTTTGTACATGGTATGTTATTCAATAGTTAGAAAACTTGACTCTTTATAAAGAATTAGAGATTAAAGGGAGTACATCAGGATTTTTCTAGAAATATCTTAAATCATAAAAATGTTCCAATTCATGATAAAACACTTATATCCATCAAAATATGATGTTCGAAGCATATTGATAAGGTTTTAACTTCAAGTACACCATATAGCTAGGACGGAATCGGGCATAACATGCTGAAATTAACCCTGGTGCGTAACCTAGGATAGCAAGTATTACTGTACAGAATGAATTTCCTTGTAACTAAGTATGCTCCAGAGGAGTCCTGCACAGTAACGGAAGAAGAAGAAGAAGAGGGGTCATTTTTAGGATCATTCAGTATGTTTAGGCGCTTTAAAATAGAAAATATCATTATTTGTCAATTTTAAGTCGGACCCCTAGACCCCTTTGAAAACCTGATGAAAGAACATGCGTCTTTCAATAGGCAACCTATTACATATTTGGTGATGGCATTTTCACAGTCAACCGTGTAAATTGTATTTGGGTAGATTTTGGGTATGTTTGGTAGAATTTTGATTGATTTAGGTCGATTTGACTTTTTATAAGCTTGAGTATCTCGTGCCACTGGAGTGGATTGCTTTTCTTATACTATGTGATTGTATATTTTCAGGGATTCTGATATGACTAAAGACAACTTTATGAAGATCTATGATTCCTACAGACACAAACTAAACGGACACGACTAAAACGAAGTCGAAGACGAATTCCATTTTGTATATAGTTATTTATATGTTTTGTAATGTTACTTTTACAGTTAACTAATATTTGTGTATATGTTTATATTTACATTCGTTTGATATTTTCTGTTGAAAAAACACACAAAAACGTCTACTTTCGAATAAACTTCACTTTTCAAGGAGGCGGAGATACTGTGCACGCATACACGTGTCCATATGCTAAAAATATACTGACAGTAGTTGTCTCTCTTGCACTTCTTTTTTTTTTATATCATTATCATTCTCCTAAGGCACGTTATTGTTGATACTATAGCAATGGGTAAATAAACTATAATAATTGATTTTCATTTTTGTCCGGCGTGTATGCGGTTTTAAATGCTGTGGTTAGCGTACTACTATTCTTGATGATCTTTTAAATACAAACATCTTGACTCTTTGTTTTGAAGGAAGCACGTGACCGTTTTTTTTTATTATTTATTTAAAAACCGTCCACATTTAGTTCGTCGATATATCGATGAAGTTTTTCTTCTTTTTTTTATTTGTACGTTTATAGAATAGTGCATTGTCTTTCAGTCTCTGTCAGCCAAACAGAAACGATACCAGAATTTCGGTAAAATTGCTGACGCTTCAAACTGTTTGTATTTTTGAAAGAAATGTCTTAAAGAGACACATGGCAATCTTGATTTTTTAAAAACTCACGGCGTCCCGTTAGTTTTTCTCTTCACTTTCATTTGTTCAATCATTACCAGTAATTGTTAGAATAGTTCAAAGCAAATTATTTTTACATATTACTAAATTTTTATAATAGTGCATCAATATGTTTAAAAATCTGGTGAAATAGGTAAGAAAATTGAAATCTCAATTGTTTATTTAATCATATGCAAGCAGTTTTAAAGTCAAAAGGACGCAGGATAACTAAATTGGGGAGCAAATTTTAACGTTCAAATAGAACTCAAGATTGCCATGTGTCCCTTTAAGAGTTAAAACGAGCGTCCATATGATCTAGACTATTCACTTTTGGTTTCAGTTTGAACAAGAATGAACACAGTCAACCAAACACGAGAATAAAAATGTAAAATATTGAGTTTTTCAATCAAACAGTTTTGTTAAAGGGACACATGGCAATCTTGATTTTTTAAAAACTCACGGCGTACTCTAAATTCCAATATCCGGTAGTTGTAGTACGGCTTAGCCACGCCCCTTTAGTTACCCTAAATTAAACGATTTAATGCTCTGCATTCATCAAAGGAAATGTCACCGACCATGCTACAAGCAGTTTTAAAGTCAAAATGATGCAGGATAACCAAACCGAGGAGCACATTTTAATGTTTGAATAAAACTCATGATTGACATGTATCTCTTTAAGATTTATTATTTAACAGTTTTTTTCATATTATTTGGTAAGAGTTCCGTCTAAGACGAATTCAAATTTAATCACGTGCGATGCAGAGTTTAAAACCACACAACGTTATCAATTGAAACTTAAAGTACATCGATTTTTTTTTGGGTTTTATACTAATAGAATAACTTTAAATCTAGGTTTAAATTTGTAAATATGTGTTCTATATTTTTTATCGCTATAACATTAAATTGTATATTAAGCACTTTAAGCATATGCTATATTATTATATTCGTTACTATTGAAGAAAAGGACCGCAGCAGTGTGCAAATATAGATATTAATATATAAAGGGAGGTAATGCAAGCACACACAAAAATGGCATTTTTTATCCGACTCCTGAACTCCAAAGTTCATTATCTTCTCTAGACTGCTTCACGGCGCATCCCACCGTTTCACTCAAACAGCGTTAATTTTATTGACGGTTGTGTAGCAGTCTATATCTTTTTTCAGTCCGACGGAAATTAATCAAATTATCTGACAGTATGAAATTAATGCGAACACTATTCATACAAGAGTTCGGTCTGTTTTTCTTTTTTTTTAAATGAAGAAACTGTTTTAATTTTTTGAATTATTTGTATCCACCCTTGTTTTACCACATAGTATCATAGTATACGAATGGGGGATTACGTATGTTGCAAACAATTCGTCTGCTCTTGCTGATATGACGATATTTTATGACGAAAATCCGTCGCATCATATACTTTTGCCACCGCGTTACATATTTATTCAATACGAACAGCTTTGGCAACTCATTTAATAAATTCAACAATGAACAAACAAGTAAGATCTTCTATGTATATCTGTTTTTTTTTGATAAGATGACATCGAATATATTGCTATTGTAGCAAGGCTGTTTATTCGTCTGCAGTGGGCCTGGAATGGTCATTCCTGTTGGCGCCATATAACCTCGTTATATTGGTGCACCGTAAACCCCAATTCAGCTCATCTACAATAGAAGTGTTTGTATAATAGTAGATTAACTTACAGAACAAATAGCTTACACTGTATATGGCCTGTATCAATTATATGTGTTTGTATGTTATGTCCTTTGGAAAAATTGTGAAATGCTCTATCCCGCCAACAACAGCCAAATTTTACAACATATGTACAGCGTTTCTAAATCTACTAGGTATATATAGGCCTATAACGTAACTATTTTTGAGAATCCAAACTCTGTAGACACAATATAAACGGCTTTAATCAGCCACGCCAAACCCCAAAACTGGAGCGTTGAATTAGAGTTACCAACTCATAATTCAGTTTAAGCATATTCAATCACGGGTATTTTAAGAAACGGTGAAAAATCCTATACTTTTACTCGTCATATATACATAATTATCTGACCTGAACATCTGGAAGGAGTTTTGATAAACGGTTTTGTAGTGTAATTTTGCCGTTATTTGGCGGGATAGATACTTGAATATTATGTGTGATGTACATTTGTCTTCTTAATTGCAACCTATATGAAATAACTGTGCTTTATATATCAAAAGTAACATTGGCGCAAATAAAAAATATGTGTAAAAATATGTGTACATTCCTAAAGCCGTTATCACCTCCCAAATCGAAAGAGTAAAGCGGCTGTAGTAGAAACCTCGCCTCTCACCGCTGGGTTTGAATCCTACAAGGAACTTGACTTGTAAGCTGACTTGTAACGTGTCGTTTTTTTTAAGGATGGCGGGAGGAATAAAGTATTGGCTCTACCCAGGAATAAGTGGGTGGTCTGCCTTCACCACTAAAAATCGACATAGCCTAAAACGTGCTGAAAACGCTGTTTAAGCCCAAACAAACCTACATGTTTCCGAATTCATTTATGTAATACTGGTAAGCTGATACTCTATGTAAACACGCACTAGACAATATTACGAGTTTATACTAAGCTTATTTGGATAAAGTTATTCATGATTCTGAAGAAAGACACGACGAGATAAGAACTTGTTAAAAAAAATAAAAGTTTATTAACCGACCTTGATTGTTCTTTGATGACTTTTATTCCATAATTTAGTTGTGACAGTTGAATTTCAGATCTGTATTAGTCGGGGTGTTCTTGGGCCAAACATTTTCCCTTAGCTTGCCCGTTGGATATGGACGTAAACCGGGCGGTCCCGTGTATCGGAGTCTATCCCCCGAACACGTTAATAAGAGAAAAACAGATTCCCGGATTTTAAAACAACTAGTCAAATTAACATTTCACTCTATGTAATAGACAGAGTATTGTCTCATCGAGTTGGTTGATTTAAACATCGAGATGAGCGTAAACAAACCAACCAACGAGATGAGACCATACTATATTTGTTTTGTAGCATGTCCATTTCAGCTGTCTGTCATGCTCTAACTTACAATAACTGGTAGTTAGAGTACGTCATTAATGCTGACAGGTGTTATTTTTTAATTATACGATTTACACCTGTGCAAATACAAAAGAAATTTCATTGACCATGCTACAATTCCGCATATATCATGCATTTTTCTTCATATATACATAGAATAGGATGCATAACTACTACTTCCTGGGATTTTTTATTTGACATCAACAACAACAACAACATCAGCAACAACACGTCGTTGCGTGCTTCGGGTGATCACCGAATCACGAATCGAATTCCCGGACACAAAAGTACTTTTTTAAATTATACTTAGAAATAAGTATGTTAACTTGAAAGTCATTAAAGTGTAAATTAAAATTGATGGAAACTATTTACTATTTATAAAATGATATTTACATACTGAGCCAAACAGCTTACGCACCATATCTCAATAATAACAATCAATAAATCAAAACAAATTTCATTCTGAACGAGACAAATATCTTGTCAATAAGACTGTAAATTAAAAACAATCATTTAAATCACCTGTCTCCAACGGTACCAGTCGGCATATAATAAGTTCATACATTAAAGGTATTGTCTACTGGTGCGTTAGCTGTTCAGTTTGTTTGTATGGTGTTTTACGTCATTTGCAACACCTGTAAGGTTATATAATTATGAAGGTCAATGTTTTGTGGTGGAGGCAGACCACCCACTTTTCCTGTAAGAATCGACACTTTCTCACAAGTCGAGCTCCCAGTGGGATTCAAACCCGCAGCGGTGAGAGGCGAAAGTTTACAACGCAACGTTGTTAACCATTCGGCCACGGAGACGCCCCTGTTTGGTTCAGTATTATTATGTACGTGATAATGTGACGCCGTGACGAGGCAGTCCCCCCCAACATTGCCAAAACGAGGTAGAGGCATACAGGAAGTAAATCACTGTGATATTCATGCCTGGTTTCCCAAATATATAATCCCTAACTTTTTATGTGATAAAAGGCATTTTTGAGTATTTAAGGCCTGTTTTTCTGGCTGAAATGACTTTAATGACTTGTTTGTGATAGCTAAAAAACATTTGCATGGTTGTATGATGATTTTATTTGTCAACTTGACAGTTTTGAAAGTGAAAGTAGAACACATTTAAGAGGTGCCGAATGAATGCAGTTTGTTCACGGTGTCAGCAAAGATCAGAATTTTATTTTCTTATATGCCAAATGACCCCTACTATTCTCAGCAGTTTTCTAGAGAGGCAGGTCTCATGAAAAATGGCTAACTAGAAAGCATGGACAATATTGCACTGGACTCAATGGGATTTGATTTACTTCCGGTACACCTATAAGGCGGCGTATGTGAATATTCATTTTCTCACGGATTCTTAACTAAACAGTATTTTACTTTTCGCAATGACTATAGCACCGACAAAAAATACTTCACGGTGTTTTAAAACGCGTTTTGATTTTTTTTCGCATGTTTTTTGCCTCGGAAAGCTGTAATTTAGAGTTTCAGATTTTTGAAGTCTTTAAATGATGACCTGGAGAGACATTTTTCAACAAAACTAGGCTTGTTTGTTGTTAACATGTAGATATTTGTATTTGCAATGATAATTCAGCATTATAATTTGCAAAAGTGTAGTTGTATAGGTGTGACACCACCAAATCTTTCCCCTTACCCCCTAAAATTGAACTTTCTGAGAAAATGTCAGAGAGTACTGTAGGCAAAGTATGCTGTCCAGTCATAGAAACTTAACTTTTAATCACAAAATTAGTATCAGACTTGCATTTATGAGTAATTGGGATGTTTATATATGCATGTAGTGCCACCAAATTAAGGTATGATGCCACAAATACACCAAATTGCCTTGTAAATCTGAATTTGGCATGACAATCAGCATATTTTGCACCTATATAGCACTTTTGGGAACTAAACATCTTGATTTCTTCAGGTTTACTGACTTTTTAAAGCATTTTATCCATTAGACTAAGTACAGATGCGCCCAGTGTCATTTTATATAACAGTTAAGAATGGTAAAACTGTGAACATTTTTACAGATTTTTCATCGCTGTCGACTGCACTGTACATTTTTGAAACGCCCATATCTTGATCAATACTCAACCGATTCACCAAAATGTATGATTTTTTTATGCGTTATATGCTAGGCTTTGCCAGAATATTCACTCACAATTAGGGGTTCTTATAGGCATACAGGCAGTAAATCACTGTGATATTCATGCCTGGTGTAGTCGAAAGGAGTTCCCAAATATATAATCCCTAACTTGTTTGTGATAAAAGGCATTTTTGAGTATTTAAGGCCTGTTTTTCTGGCTGAAATGACTTTATTGACTTGTTTGTGATAGCTAAAAAACATTTGCATGGTTGTATGATGATTTTATTTGTCAACTTGACAGTTTTGAAAGTGAAAGTAGAACACATTTAAGAGGTGCCGAATGAATGCAGTTTGTTCACGGTGTCAGCAAAGATCAGAATTTTATTTTCTTATATGCCACATGACCTCTTCTATTCTCAGCAGTTTTCTAGAGAGGCAGGTCTAATGACTAAGAACATGTAAGTGAATCTTAGTTTGAACTTAATTTTGAAAAATGGCTAACTAAAAAGCTTGGACAATATTGCATTGGACTCAATGGGATTTGATTTACTTCCGGTACACCTTGAACCATTACCGTACACCTCCCGCCATCCGTAAGAATCGACACTTCCTCACTTACAAGTCAAGCTCCCAGTGGCGACCCGCAGCGGTGAGAGGCGAAGTAAACGCAACGTCGTTAACCACTCGGCCACGGAGACGCTCCAAAAACAAAGTACAATCATCTAGCTACTTATTAACTGTGTGTTAAATCCAACTTATAATAAAGATTCGAATAATGGAATAATGTATTAGCGACACCTGTCAACTCAATACTCCATAGTTTATTTTCAATCTGATTCGAGTTTCGTTGAACAATGTCCTTTGTTCTTTCCAATGCATTGGCAGTTCAAATAAAGCGCTAATTATTGCTGATGGGGTCATTGTCGTATCGGGTACTAAAGAAAGGCATTCGGGGTACATTTATGTATACAGAAACGTACCCGAAAATCATCGAATTCCAGAACGGCCCCCAAATATACAGAAACGTAGGTGAAGGGACTATACATCTTAAAACTACACACACACTTTAAGATTTGCTGTGTGCCCCTTTAACGTGAACTAGTAGCCGACTTACTTAAAGGCATTTTCTGTAGTTTTCATGCGCTGCATTTTGGGCGACTTCTCTTCTAAAACTATTGGATGGATTTTCCTAGAAATTTACAGGAATGTTGCTCTTGATTTCTGGTTGTATTTATTGTCTTTTTCTTTTTTTTAATTTTTCCAATTTTAATTTCTTTTTTTTAAATTTTTTTAATTATTTTTTTAATTTTCTTTATTTATATAAATGCCTATTATTAGAAACATACATAAAATAGGAAAAACATAGCATTTTTCTTAAACAAGCATGGGGACCTAACATTTTTATTGCATATTTTGTTTTTATATATGTTCCTGACATTTTTATTGCATATTTTGTTTTTATATTTGTTAAACTATGTGCTAAGAAAGTTTAAACAAATTCTCTGATTGGGAACATACAAAATAAAGAGGAATTGAATTGAATTGGGATTTTAAGGCGCACCAACACATGAACAGGTTATATGGCGCCTAACAGGCATGAACATGCCAGGCTCATATTCCATGTACATCGAGATAAAATATGGAAAATGGGCCTAGAACCTTCTCACCCTGAACTGCAGAGTTGCTGCAAATTCTATCGTAGAAACTCCATTTACGCTGGAGCCACGTTATTGTTTTTCTGCCACTGCTCTTTTGATTCGAGCGAGATAGCACCTAAAACAATGCAGGGATCATGATGAAGACCTTTAATGAACATGAACAAAAATGATAAAATGAACATGAATTTGGGGGGATTATACCCGTCTGCCTACCCCTCCAAAGGGATCTGCAGTGGCCCTATTCTTTGCCCCGTGACCAAACGGGGGCCCCCGGAAACCACACGGGGCCATTGAAAAAAAAAGAGGAAATTATATCATTATGGGCTAATTTGCGCATAAATTGATGTAATGGTCTCAACAGGTTTTGTATAAAAAATATAGGTTTTACATAAAGATGAGCTTTAAATGTTATTATAATTAAATTTTCTTTACTTTCATACAATTTTAGCAGAATTGTGACCAATGAATAAATGATTAGACTTCAAAAATTTCTTATTTAACTATTTCATGGACTTGTTCAAAATTTTGGACAGATTGACATGATGGTGGCATTACACATTATTTTTTAATTTTTTTAAAAATTATGGTTACCTACCATTATTTTTGCATTTTCTGTCTATATATACTCGGTAAAAAAAGTTTTGGACCATGGCAGTGTTCGAACCCGTACAATGATCGCTCAACCATGACATTCGACCATAACCCATATTATCTCAGTTGATAATTCACAATAGATCAACAATCAACAATAATTATCTTTAACAATGAAAGTTTGCACAAAAATTAATAATCTTTTTATTGGTTACTCGAATGTCTGTAACTGTTATTGTTTCTATGGACTTTGCAACATTTTTTACAGACCCTTTGTTCGCGATATTTTTTAAAAATCTAATCTTGTTTGGAATTTAATGTTTCTGGTATCAAATTAACCGAGTAGGGTAGACTTTGGTTACTAAAAAAAGATAATTAAATTCTGTCCACTAGTGTTTTTTTTATATGACTTTATATACCCTGGTCCAAAACTTTTTTTACCGTGTATATATACTCTGTAAAAGAAGTTTTGTCCAAAACTTTTTTTACCGAGTATATATACTCTGTAAAAGAAGTTTTGGACCATGGCAGTGTTCGAACCCGTACAATGATCGCTGCACCATGACATTCGACCATAACCCTTATTATCTCAGTTGATAATTCGCAATAGATCAACAATCAACAATAATTATCGTTTACAATGAAAGCTTGCGAAAAAATAATAATCGTTTTATTGGTTACTCGAATGTGTCCGTAACTGTTACTTTGTATGGACTTTGCAACATTTTTTACAGACCCTTTGTGTGTTGGCGATATTTTTTAAAATCAAATCTTGTTTGGAATTTAATGTTTCTGGTACCAAATTAACCGAGTAGGGTAGACCTTGGTTACTAAAAAAAGATACTTAAATTTTGTCCACTAGTTTTATTTTTATATGACTTTATATACCCTGGTCCAAAACTTTTTTTACCGAGTATATAACAGACTTGCTGTACAAAAAGTTTAAAGAAAATCTCCTTTGCAGAAAGAAACTATAGAAAATGTCTTGACAGTACGAAATTCGAATTTATTATTTGTTAGATTTTCCGTCAAAGACGGATTTCAAAATTGAATCACGTGCGATAAGAGTTGCATGAATCACACAACATTCACAACGAAACTTACATCAAATGCGTTTTTGTTTATTTATAAGTTATAGAAAAATGACTTTAACTCTGGAGTTTAATTTGCAAGTATTTACGTGTACTATATCATCAACATGAACTGAAATTAATCTACATAAAATATGTCTTAAATAGTATTATACCTAATGATATTTGTTACTGTCAATAACAAAATCCTGTACAATATGCATATGAATATATATAAAGGGAGGTAATGCATGCACACGCAAAATGTAGCGCACAAATTTAAACGCTGTGGAGCAGTGTAACTCAAAATACTGTACCAGTAATTCTATCTATGATGCGATGCATTTCCTCCTAACAAGTCCTTACTATTCAGATGAAAGAACGGATTATTTACATGCATCTCTACAGAATGATTTTAGTATTGTTTTAGATTTCCTTAAAGAAATCAGACTTTATAAATCAATATAATATTTTCCTATATATATTAACTTGTTTACAAGCCCGTTGGCGGGCATTTGTTGATTAACATATATACATAGGCCTAGTTTATATTGCTACCATATCATCCCTTATTTGTAGATAGTTATATCTTTATACGTTTACATTATTTTTAATTACTACTTCATTCTTTCATGATTCATTTACGGTGAATTATCGTGTAATATATCACGGTTTGGAGTTCAATTGTAAACAATAATTTCTAAACAATAATTTCAATCTGCTCAGTGTGCTCTGGTTATTTTGTCATTGTTTGTTATTTCAAGCCCAGTAATCGACGTCATCAGCAGGTGCACGAGATGATCATCCGTAACGAAGATTTGTCTCGACTCCAGTAGGAACGCCACGGACCTATAACATATCAGTTCTGTTCGCATTTTAACTCCGCGAACATGGACTATTTCTTTGTATTTTACGGACTATTTTACGAATTTTCAACTAAAACAGACGCCATTTTTTTACACCCGAAATTGGGCGCGCTACGTCGGCGAGCACTACGGGTACCTATGGAGTCTAACAACACGCGTACAGTGTTTCATACCGTAGATTATGTAAAAACTAATACCTTACCGGACGAAATAACGTCCCATTATGTGTCAACACGATGCAGTGTTGGTGACTGACAGGTCACCGTGACATAACTTGACACGTGAAATTGACATGTTGTTGCAAGTTGGATTTGGGATTATTGTCTGCTGCTGGAGGTCCATGATCAAGGTATTTGTTTTGTCATTAAAATGTGTTTGTTAATAAACAGTACACACCCCTTTTAGATCGTGCATATTTAGACATTGGCCAAATACAGTGCCTAAAAAAGTAGTGTATAGTGTATAATAGAAAGTTCATAATCACTATAAGTGTTTTTCGTGTACTCCGATCTTTCCAGTAACTGGATGTACTGTAAACTGTAGAACGTTTCGTGGAATAAAACAATTGCTAGTAGAAATGCTATCAATGTCCCCCGCACCCCGCCCCCACCCAAGTACGGTAGATGGGTGTGTGGGGGTAGATGGAGCTTGCATACCGAAAACAAGGAGGGGGTAAGCAAACTAGAAACCCCCTCCACCCCCACCCCTCAGATGCATGAATGTAAATAGTTAGCGTTGTCTCTATATCGTTAGCGTTATCCCCATTTTCTCGCACATTCGTGAATACATAACCCGATACATCTACCATTGAAACAATGTAATCTGCCATAGACATTTGACTGAAATCGGTCAGATTCATATTTATGAACAGTAAAGTTTTGAGGCAATGAAGTGATTTTGAATTTACATTTATTTACATTCTGTTGCGAAAAAAACAACGCAATTTCGAGAAAGTACATTTCACTTAAAAGCCTTTAAGGCGGTGTAGCTACTACGCTTGCCTCCAGTGTGTCTTAAAAGAAATGACTATTCCATGGGCTGGAAATATGCTGTGAAAGTGGAACAATGTTTTTAATGGATCTCCAGTTGGGCTACATTATATTTTACATGTATAATGAATGATGAGAGATGTTTTTATTACATTAACAGTGTTATTGAGCACAAGTAGTATTCATGCTTTATTCAATTTAGTTATTTTATCTTTTCTTTTTTAAATATGTTACATTATGTATAACAAAGGATAAACTATGTCTGTTTGATCATTGACATTGGATTGATGTTGTTTTCAGAGAGGTCTCAAATGTGAATCGTGCCCTTGAGCAGCTCTAAGTGAATTGATACTGACGACTTCAGAATGTCAAGCCGTATTAAATGCCATTGGATCATATGGAGGTAAGAGCCTTTTTAAAAATTGTTTGCACTTGTGTAGTTCTTTAAATGGAGCTTGTGTTATGCTTGCACGGTGCTGTTCAAAGTTAGAGTAAAAATATTTCAGTGATAGTGCAGCGTGATTGTCATATGAGCTCGTGTAAACTACATGTACTGGATACATGCGAAAACAAGTTGTGTTAAAGGGACACTAGGCAGTCTTTATTTGTTTAAAACTTCTGGAGTTCGGTTAATTTTTTTCTGCATAGTTTGCATTTGTGCATCATTAATATTATTTATTAGAATAGTTCAGAAGAAATTGTTTTACACATTACTTACTGTTGATAATAGTGCACCTATACTAATTTATTTAATTTTAATGCAAGCAGGTTTAAATTTAACATGTTACCAGGTTAACAAATGGAGATGCTAATGTTAAAGCTTGATAAATACTTCAAGATTGCCGTGTGTCCCTTTAACATCATCTAATTGGTCTATGTGATGGGTCCTCAATTTATTAAAGGGACACAGAGCAAATTTCCAATCTTCTGTCTGTTTTACACATTTTCACATCAGAACAGACCACACATCTACAAAAGTGTCTTCTCAACTGCCCTATTTAATCATGTTTTATTTCTAAAACTAGCGGCATCACCAGGTTTTGAGAGAGAAAATATATAGTTGTATATTAATGTTTTCTCCCCATGTAAAATGACCTTACTAAGTCATTAAAGTAAAATATCCTATGAACAAAACGTGTAAAATTTAACAATTTTAGATTTTTGGCCGGACTTGTATTTTATTCCCCTTCTAGTAAAAATGGCTTATAGAACATTGCACCCTCTGTCAGATTTAACTTTCCTTATAATAGATTCTTGCTGTACTGTTGGGTGAAACATACATTATTCAGTGAATTCAGTGAACACGGATTCAATTCTTACTGGCGCCACTGGGTTACTTCGATGTGTCCTGCTAGCCTCGTTCGTCTGATGGGAACGTAAACCGGGTGGTCCTGTGTATCGGAGTCTGTCCTCCCTCCAAGCACGTTAAAGAACCATAGGTATCTAATCGGTAGTAAGCGTAGGGCAGAGTTCCTGGATGCCTATGTATCTTTCCACCTCTCTTTCGGGCGGTTCGAAATAACCTAAACAACGTGTTGATGAGACGTTAAACAATAATTAAATTTTAAACTGTCCCATTCCCCTAAATATGCCCTAGATCCCTCTCGCAACACCTGATTCAAATTGAATACTCTGCTCGACTTATATTAAATTCTATGTCTTTCTTTTCTTTCAGTCTGCACGTCATGTGGAAGAAGACTCCATGTACACCACTGGCCAGAGTCAATGCTGAAGTTTATGTTCGCTGAATTATTTGCTTAATAAAGTATACATATGAACTAAAATATTGTCTTTATAATTATGTCTTCCACCACAAAGTGGTAGGTGAGACAGATTAGATTTGGCCTTTCCGTTCGTCTGTCACAAATCTTGTCTGCGCTACTTGTTGGATTTTGACGAAACTTTGTACAAACTCTTTATTACTTTCTCTGAAGCTAATTTCATAAAACTTCATACTTTAAATGCCTTTGGTGAAATGATAATCCCTGTTTATTTTGAAGTCAGTAGTTGAAAGGTCCGTTACCATGGCCGGAAAATGAAAAGTATTGCCCACACAGTTTTTCCTCTTACCTAAAGCAAATTTCATGAAACTTCATTGTTGGACAGTGGAAAGAGGATGATCGTTTGAATTTTAGGTAAAAGGTCAAGTTCCCTGCAGACATCCACTATCCAAGGATAAGCATATGTTACAACACACATGTTATAATATTAATGGTATAATATATGAATATTTTCTTGCACAATGTTGAATCCAGTAAAACAAGTGGTTTTGTTCACCGATACTGTCGCCTGTGAACCAAACCACTTGTTGTTAAATTACAGGATTCAACAGTGTGTAAGACATATTCCGATCATCCATTTTTTTTTTAAATCATAAATTAAAAATATATATATTAAAACAAACAAAACATGCTATTTGATGAAAACAGACGTATTCAAATTTTCAAAATAGCAATATTCGCAGAATATAGTAGATTTCAACTGCTGAAAACAAACATGTATTTTTTTTCCAGGAAATAATACTTCTATGAATATAGTATATATGTTCAGGGAAATGTTTAATATGTCTGTTTTCAAATACTACAAATCGTAACGCACCGCACATGTATATTCAGTATTTACTTTCAATATAGTAGTGAGTATGACTGCGTTCTGGGACCATATAAATATAAAAGAATAATATATATAAATATATATATATATATAACTATATATGCCCTATAAATATAAACGACCCGCACTTTTTGGATTCACGCGTACAGTGTTTCACAACACCACAAATCTGGCAAGTGCTCCATTGACACAATGTCATGTCCACGTTTATGTTATGAAATCTTCGAATCTACACATAATCATGTTTGTTACCGACAGTAGCATGTATGTTACTCGTCAGTCATTTATTTACTTGGTTAAAGGGACACATGCCAATCTTGCTTTCTTTAAAACTCGAGTCGCCCCCTCAGTTTTAAACGAACAGTTAAAAGAATATACTTCTTTTTGCCTGTTAAACTTATATTAGTTTATCGCTTTTTCTGATTTCGAAAATTAACTCTGCAACGTATGTTGCCGCCATCATGATTTCATTTTCCGATATACCGTTGCAACATTGTTAAAATAAATTGGCCACTCTGACATTAACCCAAAGCATGTATAGATAAAAAAATTAGTGTAAAATACATGAACACATACATTTTAAATATATGTGTTTACATAACGAAATTATTTAATTGTTTCTGTAGCCGGTCGTCTTTCCTTAATGAATATGAATGTTGCCGTCTTTGGGTCGGACGGTCCTGTTACTTAATTAGTACTTGTCTCCGTTTATTGAAATTCTACATATATACAGAGGAGAGATGTATCTATATGATTTTGTTATTATGCTCGCTTCTAAAATGACGAAATAAATCGATTTGAATAAAAGGCGCATTCTCAGCAATAAACAACGTATTGTGTGTACGGGTTGGAGTGGGGAAACCCACGGGGTTGGAGGGATACTACCGTTATGTTGCTCTCATAAATACTGTTAACATACTTCATCAATAATATAACAACTACTGAACAATGGTGAAATCGATTTATCTTTATAAATGAATTCATAATTCCACAATTTTATTCCGTGCGAAGATCGATTTGGAACGTCGATTCGGCGTATTTAAACGATTACGGTGTACTTTGTTAATTTTCGGGGGGAAAAAGTACTTGCCTCCGATTTTTTTTATATTTTACATATCTACAGAGGAAAGATGTATTTACGCGTACATGCTTTTGTTTTTTTCTCTCGCTTCTAAAATGATGAAATAAATCAAATTAGATTAAAACTGCGCATTAGCAGCCTAATCAATACGGTATGGAGGGTGGTGGGGTGGAATGAGTGGCGGGGCTGCAGGGATACTACCGTAATGGTGTCCTTGAGAAAAACGGTGAACATTCTACTCTAATAATATATTAAATACAGAACAATTTTGAAATCAATATATCTCTTAAAAAGGATTTCACAATTTCATGGTTTTATATCCCGCGTATACATTAACTTCGAAAGGCGATTGTTCATATTTTAGCGAACACGGTGTACTTTGTTAATTTTGGGGAAAAAAAAGTACTTTTTTCTGATTGACTTTAAATTTTGGGTTTAAATAGTAGACATGTCAATGAACACTTTCGTGAAAAAAAATTCATTCTCGCTGTTAAAACTTTTTTTTTTTGCATTTTTTTCGGATTCAGAAAATTAGCACTGCAACATATATGTTCACAATCCTCATTTCCTTTCCCGACGTACCGTTACAATTTTGTTTGTTAAAACCTATTCTGAGCACTCCGGCATAAACCAAAAGCATGTATAGATCAGAAATTTAATCTGGAATGCATGGATACATACATTTGAAATATATGTATTGAAATAATGGAATTATTTCATTTATTGTGTACCCGGTCGCGTCTGTAAATGTATATGCATTATGCCGTCTTTGAGTCCGTGGGTCATGTTAGTTAATTTTGGGGAAAAAAAAGTACTTGTCTCCGATTTCATTAACAATTTGCATATGGACAGAGGAAAGATTTATCTACGCGTACATGCATTTGTTTTTATTCTCGCTTCTAAAATGACAAAATAAATCGATTTTGATTTAAAAGCGTATTTTTGGCAATTTAAACCTTAAAACAACCTAAATTCATCCCTTTGAAAAATACCTCTAACTATTAATGGGAATTACACGAAGTGTACACCAATTCTGTTCGACCAATGTAGTTTGTGAATATTATTACTTTAACAACGATCTGTGATGGTGTTTTGTTATAATCACAGTTTATAAATAAGAGGTGAAGAAATCTGACCAGTGACAATTTTCCCGATAATGTCATTTTGTTATCGATTTTATCACGTGACCTTGTTTGATAAATATCCCTACGCCATAGGGCTGGCGTTCCTACTGCTCGGTAAGTAAACACACGCATTTCAGCTCCAATTATCAGTCCATAAAGATATAATTATGCCTAAAGTATCGCAATCAATGGTAAAAAGACACGGTTAATATTCACTTCTGCTAATACATAGCGAATTGAGAGCAGAATCAAAGAAAGTTGATTCAAAGACCAAAGAAAGTTATTTTAGCGAGATGATTCTCAGCGGAGTTTTTTCATTTTTATCTTTCTTTGATTCTGCTCTCATTTCGCTAAGTTATATTCGCTAAGTTCGGTATTCTTATAATTACTATTAATGATTGAACAAATGCAAGTTATGCAGAAAAACTAGCGGGGCGCCGTGAGTTTTTAAGATTGCCGTGTGTCCCTTTAAAGGGAATGTAGCGACACAGCCAATCCATCTTTATTATTAAGAGTTCTGAAAAACTTGAATAAGGGTGAAAGAATTATCAAAATCGGTTGATAAACAAAGAAGATTTGAAGTTTCTGTTAAAACAGATATGGAAGCGGCCATTTTGAGAGCTATGACATCACGGTTCTAAATGACCATTTATGGAATATTTATAAATTTGAAAATTTACACATTTATAGGGGAAAATGACAGCAACTGCATGAAAAATATGTAATACTTAATGGCAATAATGCTTTATATGACCAGTACTTTTTTTTGCAATGATTTTCTTCGTTTTAAACGATATTTATCAATATTCCATATATGGTAATATGGAACTATGACATCATAGTTCTAAAATGGTTTATCCGTTTTAGAACAACATTTAAATGGTCATATCTTTTTTGTTTATCATTCGATTTTGATAATTCTTTCACCTTTTTCCGAGTTTTCCAGAACTCTCAATAATAGAGCTTGTTTGGCTATGTCGCTACATTCCCTTTAAGACAAAGTTCAAATAGGACAAAAACAAGATGTATATCAGTGAAACAGAAATGTTTAGTGGTTAATAAAAATACCTTTCTTTTCAAAATCGGTTCAGAAATAAAAATTCCACATGCGAAAATTGTTTTTGATGGGGCATTTTCAATGCAAAATCCTGCTGCATCAAACATTTGAAAAAAATAATATTTTTACAGAATTTTTATCCAAAAATGGATTTAATGTGTTGGATAAATATAAATTAAGACACTCTGAAAGATTTATAACAAAATATTAGGACAAACTGAAGTTATTTGAGATTTCATATGCATGTTCGCTTGTCTTGTAGAGAAATGTGCGTATACACGTTGTAAATCTCTTCACACATTGCACGTTGTGCGTTCCAGTAAAATCCGGTGCACGTGTCCATGACTGCATACATATTCGCTTGCGTTTACATTTGCTACTGTAGTCTCTCACTTGCGAATTATTTTAAATTTTTGTTTTGGATTTAAAAAAATAAATAATTTTCATTGCATTTGAAAATATGGAAAATATTACTGCAACAACATTTTGATAAAATGCATAACGGAAGATAAAGACACGTCTGTGTTTGTCACATATTGTTCACGCGTTTGCGTTCTATTCACGCAATTTATAGTCTTAACTTATCTATACCGTGTATATACTGCCGCGGTACGGGAAAGCTGAGCCCCTAGAAACCATTGTTTTAGATGGGAATGGGGAAACTGATAAATTATGGCTCGGGTAGATAAAGTATTACACCTTTTGTAATATCCGTATTACACACATGGCAATACTTATGTTTACTTTACCATGAAAATATTTGGAGTTACTGAAATCACATGACAAGATAGAAATAATAAAACTTTCGTTATATGTTAAAGAATCAATTATATTAAGAAACGCATTATTAACTATTGAAAGGTAGTTACTTAGTTCAACCTCCTACTCTTATTTACTATACTACTACATAATAATAATAATAATAATGAAATGATAAATTATACCATTTGTATATATTTCACCATTGAAATCACATGACAAAAAATAATAAAACTTCCGTTATATGTTAAAGAATCAATTGTATTAAGAAACGCTTTATTAACTATTGAAAGGTAGTTACTTAGTTCAACCTCCTACTCTTATTTACTATACTACATAATATTAATAATAACAATAATAATGAAATGATTAATTATACCATTTGTATATATTTCACCATTTACTTGTATATATACGTTGACATCATTTATGCTAATATGTATGTATTGTAGACGATGTACTTTGTACAAGTCTCAATAAAAAGTCTGTCTGTCTGTCTGTCATGAAGCTGGTATCAGTGCTGGTATCAGTATTGACAGACGCGAGAAGCTGTACCTTTGTTCTATGTTAGTCTTTGTCATTGTACGAACTCTGCACAAAGCGTCTTTGAACTCCGAGATATGTGTCCGTGGCCGAGTGGTTAGAGTGTCTGACTTGAAATCACCCTTCCCTCAGCGCTGTGGGTTCGATACCTTGAATCTTTTTTTGAAGGAAGCTATCCAACTGGCTTGCGGAACGTCGGTGGTTCTACTCAGGCGCCCGTCCGTGCACTAAAATTGCCCCGAGGGGCACCTGGGTCTTGCTCCATCAATGGAAGCTGCAGGAAAGACACCATATGACCTTAGCTGTTGGTGCGACTATACAATCCAATTCAATTCACGGTGAAGTAAAAGTAGTTATTTCCAGTAGTATATAAATAAATTCAGCACAGCATGCATGCTTACGTAATCAATTCAACTAACCTTAATTATAACATATGCACATATATTGTTTGACCATATCTGTAAGGCAGCGGGCATAGCCCGGGTGCTTGGCAGCAAGCAATGCCCTGTACGCGGGAATTTGACCGACACATAACTGACTCAAGGATGGGGGAATTAATCCCTTATTTGTGTGTCTAATGCCCATGTTTAATTAGGCACATCCCGGTGGGTATGCGATTTTAAATGCTGTGGTAAATTTTATCTTCTTTTAAAGGGACACATGGCAATCTTGAAGTATTTGAAATGGATGTCTCGATTTATATATCCAGTAACATTTTTACTTTTACCCTGTTACATTTAAATAAATCAAACTTTAAGTATTCACTATTTCGTCTTATTATACTATAAGTTTTAATATATCTTTGGTGCAATAATATCAAAAATTAATAATATACAAAAACGAATGGCTAGTACTAGTCTATAATTAACATTTATGATTGAACAAACACAATTTATGTAGAAAAACTAACGGGACGCCGCTAATTTTTAAAAAATCAAGATTGCCATATGTCTCTTTAAATACAAATATCTTGACCCTTTGTGCAGAAGGAAGCACTGACATGTCGTTTTTTAATTATAAAAGGTTGTCCAGTCGATATTATTGATGAAGTTTTCTTCTATTTTTTTTGTTCATTTATCACATAGTGCATTGTCTTTCTGTTTCTGTCATTTAATCGAGCATCGGTCAGTCAAGCCTTTTTTCCGATTAATCGATTACAATTTTTCATGATCGAGTTTACTCAGTTCTAGTAAAATTATAACTAATTTTATTCCCTTGTACCAACATGTACAAGAGAATGAAATAAGGTTTAATTTTGCAAAAAAAGGAATCATGTATATTTAAATCACAATTTATACTTAAGTAAATGCTTGGTCAGTTTCATTCAACTGCTTAAAGACCAGAACTTACTTAAATTGTGCTACTGTTCTTCATAAAAGTCTGAAAAGGCTTACACTGGAGTCTTATATGGAAGCCATGTTTAACCGATGAAAATGATCGATCATCGGTTGGTGGAAAGTCCTGATGATCGATCATGAATTTTCAACCGATTCCCAACACTACTTTCAGTCAAACAGAAACGATACCAGAATTTCGGTAAAATTGCAGACGCTTCAAGTTTTTGTATTTTTGGAAGAAAGCGTCTAATGTTTGTGTCATTCAGGTCTCACACCACAATTAATTTTCCCATAGGGTTACTGTACAGCCTTTTCCAACATCTGAGCTTCAAAGCAGGGCAGCAGACATTGTTGTTGGTTTAATATCTTCAGTATAGCCAAGACCAGTCATTTAAAACAATAAAATATATAAGTTAGCCAGGTTGTTTTTTTTCCTCGCTCATGTTTTGTGAACCCTATGGAAAATACAAAATGCATACACTATCTAGCTGAATATGTGGTGCTTTGGTCAAACAATTCTGAAATTTGAATGAAACCTCATATCAACATGGGATTTTCTGTATCATCTGTCTTTTACACTGCAGATGTATGCTAAAGCAAAGAAAAGCCTATTTTTCAAATTAAAAATTGCCTAAAATTGAGAAAAAATAGAATTATTTTCTGTTTTCCTTTTGTCTCTAGGTCCGTGAGCTTTCAGGGGAGATAATAGAGGTGTGAGACCTTCTATACATACACCGGCTACGTCACAACTGACGATCATGAACTGACGATAGGCCTCTATACTAAGACGCATTACAGCAAAATATGGCTTTTGTCTACATACGCATACGCAGAACCGCCAACGGATAACTTTATATTTCAATAAATTGTTTATAAATCATTTTGTAACAATGTGTTAGTACAAAAACACAGGAGTTCATAGTTTAATAAGTAAAACCTAATATCATTTTACCGTCTAAACATAACGCTTTCTCTTTCATGACTTTTGAAGTACTTTCATTTTCGATTTATAAATAGGCATTATGCTAATTAACCACGAGCTACTCACGAGGTAGCGACACACTATTTAATAAATTATATCGGTCAACTTGTGACAGATATTGGTCTAATTATGGATCTGACACGGGTACGTATATAGAAACCTGTCAAAATTAGAAGATAGTGGCCAGTCCTCCCCAAAATATAACTCGCAGCAGACGGTATTATTTTTTACACCGCCATTGATTTACCGGCATGCCTTGCGCAGAATCACCCAGGTCAATCGCGCAGCGACACCTGTCGGACACAATGATGTTTGTGTTAGAAATAAAGCGAGCGTCCAGATGATCTAGACTATTCACTTTTGGCATTTAAAAGTAGTTATATAATTTGAACAAGAATGTAGCATTTGAAAGAACACACAGCCAACCAACGCCCTATTATGTATTAGTTAGAGGCTATGAAGTGAAATTTTAACAATTAAGAAACCCTAAGGGAAGGAGCGCAGCGACTAACCGGGGTTTCTTAATTGTTAAAATTTCACTTCTTAGCCTCTAACTGACTTAGTGTTTGCCCTACTTTTCCCCCGCGCTTCTACGAAACGGTTAAATGGTTAGAATTGGTGATCGTTAGAAATTTACATGAATAAATTCGCCATTTTTTAAAAATTCCTCACCGTCTGATTGGAGGAAAAAGTAGGGCAAACACTAAATTCGGATAAAATGAAATTCGGATAAAATGTGAAATAATTCTTGGTAACTAAAGCAATTCTTTGACTGACAGTTTTGATTGAAGTGTTTACCCTTCTTTTCAAACCAGTCAGATGGCTCAGAATTTCAAATACTGGCTACATTTATTCATGATTAATGTTTGCCCTACTTTTTCCTCCAATCAGACGATGAGGAATTTTAAAAAAACGGCGAACTTATTCATGTACAAGTTTAACCATTTAATCATTAAGTAATCGCTTACTAAATGGCACGCGCTTGTCTGGACACAAGGAGGCGGATTTAGTAGAAGTGCGAACGTGTTAACAGGCGTGGTTTCGTAGAAGCGCAGGGGAAAAGTAGGGCAAACACTGTCAGTTAGAGGCTAAGAAGTGAAATTTTAACAATTAAGAAATCCCGGTCAGTCGCTGCGCTCCTTCCCTTTGGGTTTCTTAAGGAGGTTGACTGGGAAAGGACGTAGTGATGAGCTTTTCTTAAAATTCATATTTAAAGCTTCTTTGGTATAATTTAGATTCAAAATTATCCAAAAAAAAAAGGCTAGGTCACCACATTTTTTCCCCCACTAGTCGTCATTGAAGAAGGCACATATTTCTAACTTCAAAATTTCACTAAAAAGAGGGAAAATATAGTCATTGAACAATTTCACAATTGTGTTCACAATTGTTTTCATAACATTACGTTTTTTGAAAAACAACAATTAATTTTCGATTGCATATATACATATCTTTCAAATCATACAAAAACAATTGTAATCCTCTATCGTCTTTTTACTTTAAAAAGCAAACATATATGGACCGTACCCCATCCACTTTTGTTTTTACCGAAAAATTAATTCAAGATAAAAAAATATGTTCTAATGATCAACTTTTTTTAAAACTTGTATATGTCAAGATCCTATGACATTTCTTTCAAAACATGTAAATATATAGGTCACCAGGCTTCTAATGATTTTTTATTAAACATTATTTAAATTACACCCATTTTGGAGTTATTTTGACATTTCAATGTAAAATACTGTACACACAATATTGACATGGAGATTGAAAATAAAATTAGCTCAGTATCTACTTTTATATATGTATTCCACTACTGAAAAACAAAAATCTGATTTATTCTATAGCAAAAGGTATACCCTGACGTGTTCGTTGGCGGACGGACTATAAACCTTAGAATTACACACACGCACACAAGGATAAATTCTACTCTGAGCTACCCATACCCCCTATTTTGTGCCTCTGATACATAATTTATTAATATCGCTTTTCATGGTTACTTGTATAAAGACTATCGATAAATATAATTATATGGTAAACACTAGAGCCGGATAGATGAAATCGAAAGGGACGGAACGTGAAAAAGGAGCATAGCGACCGACGATAACTGGGTATCTTTACTTATTTATTGGTTGTATGTTCCGTCTAGGACGGAATTCAAAAGTAATCACGTGTGGTGAGGAGTTAGAACACCGCACTACGTTATCAATGAAACTTACACACAGTTGATTTTTTGGGTTATTTATACTATTGAGAAATAACTTTAAATCTGGGTTTAAATTTGTAAATATGTGTACTACTTTTGTTTTTTTTATCGGTTTTACATTAAATTGCATGTTAAGCACTATCAAACGTATATTTTTTATTATAATCCTTACTACTAAGGAAAACGACCCCAAAGGTGTGTGCATATATAAATATATAAAGGGAGGTAATTCACGCGCATACACAAAAAATGCATTTTGTCCAACGTTGATTATCCTCTCATCAATCCGACGGAAACTATTAATCCTGTATCATTTTCATTGTAAAGGGACATGATTCATTTAACCCAAACTTATTTTGAAAGCAAGACTCGTTCCATGCTGTTAATTAAATCATTTCAAACCGCAAATGCGAACACTATTCGCCACAGGAACTGATAACTTTTAATATTTGCCTTCTATTGTTATAATTGTCTATATAAAGGAGATGAACGCGAAATTTAGGAAATGCTGGTGTTCTTTTTCAGAGGTCAAGCAGACGTTCGAAACAATCTCAATTACACGCACACTATATACTTACATATGCAGTAATGAATTTCCTATCCAACAATACCTTTCGTCCTACGATCTCTTGTAAATTCGCTGAGATAATCCGAGTTCAAAGTCACCAAATTGCAGTTTGACTCTGCTCGTCGTTTGTCTTGGTCCACTATGTAAACAATGAATGGTGTTTTACGGCACGTCGACACATAAATAGGTCATATTGTGCGCAAAAAAAATATGAAAAATGAAGTATTAATTAAAAATTAATGTAAATATATAAAGATAAAACTATTAAAAATAAAATTAAAATAAGGGATGATAAGGTGTAATATAAACTATGTATGTAAATCAATAAATGCCCGGCAACGGGTATATAAACAAGTAAATATATATAAGAACACATTACAATGATTTATATAGTCTGATCTCTTTCAGGAAATCTAAAACAAGACTAAAATCTACAGTATCAAATAACTCTTTCATAGTATTAACATTGTAGTACCTCTGACGCATAGGATCAAAGTCTACACATTCCAATAAGATGTGTTTGACCGTTAACGGTGCAAAGCAGGGTATACATTCCGGTAATTGCTCACCTTGTAATAAATATGAATGAGTATATAATAACGTGTATGCCCTATCCTGCACCGGGCTAGGACAACTTCTTCTCGACGAATGGGTCTACTAGAAGAACGCCATTCTCCGAGTAACGGTTTAATTGGATGGAGTTTATTGTTAACTGACAAATCCCAAGCGGCTTGCCAAGAGTTACGAATATATGTGTTAATACAACTTTTAAAATCAGTATAAGGTAATTTGGTATTAGTTATATGTAAATCTAATGCTGCCTTTGCAGCACTATCAGCTCTATGTAAACAAATGAATTTTACCGAAAATCAGGTGTCCGTTAATTCCGTTAATTTCGGCGCAGTATTCCAGCTTCAAATCACAATCAATTCACTAACGTAAAGCACCGATCGGTAAATATATCCATATTTTATCAGTTTGCATAGTCCGTATCACAAGAAAGTCATATAACAACGAATATTTCGCCACTTGTTATCGACACTAGAAGACTTTACAAATATTTTGAACTGATTAACGGGGTCGAATTACGTCATAATGCGAATCCAACAGCAATGGTAAGTATTATTACTTTTTAAAATTAGTCTTGAATATATTAGAAAATACTATTGTTCTTATCCTTAACGCTATTATTTTAATAAAAAAATCAAATAATAGTGTTATGGATAAGCACAACTGAGATTGTTTCGAACGTCTGCTTGACCTCTGTAAAAGAACACCAGCATTTCCAAAACTTCGCGTTCATCTCCTTTATAGACAATTATAATAATAGAAGGCAAATATCAAAAGTTACTTATTATTTATATATACACTGACCCAAAATGGAAACTTTACACAGACTTCAAAAGTATATATTTGTTGATAAATGTATATTCGGGGTTAATTTTTTTTGTCATCGAAGCTTCAATGCCATATCGATGTGTTTGTGTAATTTATTGGATAAAAATCAGATATTGCATAATGTTTTATGAACAATTAAGTTGAGAGGGGTCGAAATGAAAATTCCTGAAAAATGAAAATGATCACACAGCATTTGGAAACAAGAAATTACTGACTGAGTGCGCTAAGTGATGTTATAAAAAGCATCAGTAACCAGTGTGACCTCCATTTTTACGAAATGCAGAATACGTCGCCTCATTGAATTTACGTAACGTTGTATGAGCGCGTTTGGAATACGTTGCCATTCTAACAGAAGTGCATTTTGGAGGTAATTTGATGATTTGACCTGGCCCTCCGACCCAATTCATCCCATATGTGTTCTATGGGATAAATCGGGCCAAAGCAAGACGTTAACGTTATTATGAGCAAGGAATTGTGTGGTTATACGTGCCGTGTGAGGCCTTGCATTGTCATGCTGGAAAGTGCCAGGTCCATTATTTTGCATGAATGGTATCATTGTGTTGTTTAAAACATTGATGTAACGATGAGCATTGACATTTCCTCGGATAATGACCAGATCAGTTTTCAGATTTTCCATTATCCCACCCCAGACCATAATACTGCCACCACCAAATCTGTCTCTCGCCCGAATACAACACTCTGCAAGTCGTTCATTTCTACGGCGATAGATGGGTATTCTGCCATCTGTTTGGCTGACAGTAAACCGCGACTCATCGCTGAAAAGTACCGATTGCCACTGGTTGCGCGCGAAATGCAAATGACGTCGTGCCCATAACAGTCTGGAAGCTCGGTGACGAGGTGTGATAATCTGTCCAGTATATGGACGACGAGCACGAATAGGAACTTGGTTCTGTCTCAAACGATTTATGATCGTCTGTGCATGAACCCCGTAACGCCGAGCAGTAATGGTTGCTGGTAAAAACGATTACGTAGGTGAGTCAACGTGATAACGCGATCAGTACGTAACGTTGTCGCACGTACGCGACCGGATCTTGCACGATCTCTGACAGACCCAGTAATGTTGTACCGGTTCGCAAGATTATGAATAGCCTGTCTGGAGCAGCTAAAATGACGCGCCACGTTATTTACCATTGACCCCGCCCTGAGCATACCAATAGCTTGGTTTCTCTGATCTTCAGAAAGACGTGGCATCACTAAATGCAGAAGATTTTTAAAAACAAATTAACATTTTATTATCAGTGCTGAGCAGCAAATGATTACTTGTCGGTGTAAAACCTGTAAGTGAAACACCTGTTGCTGCGCACGTGCAGAGTAAGGAACACGTTTTTCATGCTTGGACGCATGAATAGACCGGCGATTTTGAAAACAATTGCATAATCGTTATCCGCAATGAAATCGTAATAAGCATGTGTAAAACTTAAAACAACATGTATGCTAACAAAACAGATATTCAAACAAATAAAGTGTAAAGTTTTCATTTTGGGTCAGAATATTTATATTTTTTAATTATTTTTGTTTAAAATAAGAAACTGTTTTTTGTCCGGAGCGAAAAATAGTATTCAGTACTCGGTCTCTGAAATAAGGAGTATTCAGTACTCGGGGCTGGGTGGGGGTGGGGGGGTGAGGGGATTGGGTGGGGAGGGGGTTACATCCTCATACTTACCCTTCGACTGAGATTACCATTCGCAACATCGCGACTACATATACAGAATCATATCTCGATTCTATATTGATGGCGTCATATATGCTACCAGGCATACAGGAAGTAAATCACTGTGGTATTCATGCCTGGTGTATCGAAAGGAGTTCCCAAATATATAATCCCTAACTTTTTTTGTGATAAAAGGCATTTTTCAGGTGAAATATAGCGTGTATTTTGAGTATATATTCGGAAATATACGTATATAATATACAATATTTTCAAATCTTACACTTATTGTTTGTCCCGTTTTCTCACAGTAGCCAATTTTATCTCATAGCGCACACGCTTCGAGTTTCGCCCTTTTTGAAGACAGGTAAGTGACACGTGATCCTGTGACGTCATTGGTACCAAACGATTCGCGGTGTCGCATTGAGTTGTATAGTATTGTCTATGTAGGATTACGTTTTATGGTACTTGTTAAAAATGCCGTGTGCTGTTGCTGGGTGAAAAAGTTTGCATAAAGAAGAACAAGATAATAACCTAAGTTTCTTTCGTTTCCCTAATCGAGATAATGATATAGACTAGTGGGTCAACTTTACCGAAGAAAATCGCCCGACTCGTCGAGAAAGTGGGAACCTACGAAAGACGCGCGAGTTTGTAGCAAACATTTTGAGTTGACTTCGTGGGAAGTCCATCCTTTGGTTTCATTATCTTTGAATTTGGAGAACAAAAGGCCATGCAGATTAAAATCAACAGCGGTACCAACGATATTCGACTATAAAAATGAGAAGTGCATAACCCCGCCGTCTCCAAGCAAGTTGTATTCGCCTATTCGACCGGCGTTGAGGAGGAAATTCATACATGAAGTAAGATTGAAATTTATGTTCAATTATCGTAGCACCTCATCGGGTATACGTATGATAAATTGAAGAAAGGTGTATAGTCTTAGATCTTTATATACACCGTGAATATTTAGCTGTTGAATTAGAAGCATGCGTCTTTACGTGAATCAATGAAGAGTTGACGGCGCTAATATAATGTAGCCGTCTTTTTTTAAAAGATTGCTAAGAACGTTCAGCATATAAATTTAAATGAATCCGGTGAAATAAACACTGTGTCTTTGTTTCCAAATTTTAATTTTAATAATTTTAAATTATACACCCTCTTCTGCCAATAGTATTATAGATATATACTCTGTAAAAGAAGTTTTGGACAATGGCAGTGTTCGAACCCGTACTTTGATCGCTGAAGCTTGACATTCGACCATAACCCTTATTATCTCAGTTGATAATTCACAATAGATCAACAGTCAACAATAATTACCGTTTTCAATGAAAGTTTGCGAAACAATAATAATCTTTTTATTGGTTACTCGAATGTGTCCGTAACTGTTACTTTTAATGGACTTTGCAACATTTTTTACAGACCCTTTGTGTGTTCGCGATATTTTTTTAAAATCAAATCTTGTTTGGAATTTAATGTTTCTGGTACCAAATTAACCGGGTAGGGTAGACCTTGGTTACTAAAAAAAGATACTTAAATTCTGTCCACTTGTTTTATTTTTATATGACTTTATATACCCTTGTCCAAAACTTTTTTACCGAGTATATATTATCAACATATATAGGGCTATGGATTTGAAAAAACAACAACAAAATGTTTCATGGATATTTATTACAAGGCAGAAAATTAATAATATTACTAGCTTTTATATTAATTCAGTAATTTTTTATGGCAAAGCAACAACAATAACGCCTCTTAGCTCGTGCAATAAGTAAAACCAGTATAATAGAATAATATACTTTATATTATGGTACTTTGATATATTTGGTCTGTTTTCGATCTGTATATCAGGAGTAAGTATACATGAGTAAGTATACTTACTAACTGTCTATATCGTGCTCATAATACATTTGGCTATATTATTTAAATCATAGTAATTTTCTCTCTTTGTGCACGACAAATATCATGTGATATATCCGTCTTGTGCAATACGAGTCTGCCCTCGGCGGTGTTACACCGCTCAAGTAATTGTAATAAACAGGAAATATATCATAAAACTAGGTTTCCCTAAATGGTGCGTGCTTTTGTGATATACCGACGTATGTACCCAAATTAGGCTGCACTTCAATAGTGCACCGCAATATTTTATTAGTCTGTATTGCTATTTGGGGGCACGTGGAGACTAGAGAGCGTGTCATATTGCAAACACCGCTCCTAGAGTGTTTGGTGTTGATGGCGACTTATGGCAAATATATAATCCTATAGAAATTATGGCGCCGAAATTATATGCTGTTTCATTTATTATTGTTTTTATTAATTTTTTATCAATTATGGATAATATCTAATAAATATATTTGTTCCATGTCTACTTATCGGCAAAAAAAAATCTGACGCTCGTATTACCATAGATCTTCATACATATATATCCATGTATTAATGTATAGGTATAGACCAGGTCCATTCATTCGGAATATACTACATTTCGCGGTTATTGTGTATGTACCAAGATATTGCAGTGTTGCGGGTGACTTACTGTCAGATTTCGATGAAAACAATGTTTACGTTGTTGTTTTGTTTGTTGTTGCTGTAAGTGTATAAATACGCTATTTTGTTAGATTAGTGAATAGTGTATTGAACCACTAAACGTAACGAATGACATGACACGATAGTCTTTACAAGCTCTCCATTTGCACCTGCACCGCGTACGACTTCATCATCAGTTGATGAATCCGATGTATTTTCGTCCTCAGACACGTATTCTGGCTCCAAGTCGTAAGGTTGCACATGGTGTAACCGTTTTATCACGGGCATTTCCTCTGACATCGCTTAATTCTCACATTTTCACACAAGGTATACTGTTTTATGTTCAGTCCCAATGTAAACAAAAAATAGTTTGTTCCCAATGACGTCATTTCCGGTAATTCGCGCAAGAGTTTTTCCCCTTAGATTTTTTTCGATTTTTTAGCAATGACTGTTCGCCTTTTCGGTTTTTATCTTTAAAAACATATTTTCACTAAACATACATCAATAGCATAGTAAACATCGTATTTATAAGGATATTTAATAATTAAAGACATATCAACAACGGATTTGTTGATTTAGGACAAATTTCATCTTTAAGGCCTGTTTTTATGGCTGAAATGACTTTATTGACTTGTTTGTGATTATTATTATTATTATATACCATATTTATATAGCACTTTTATCATACACAGTACGTTCAAAAGTGCTTAACAAACATAAAATTTAAGATATTTATAATAGTTTTACAAGGTAAGAAGTAATGAGACACATACAAAGAAAAGATTAAACAAAATGGTAAAACAGGACTTTAAATAGCTGTTTATTTAAGAAATTATATGAGCTAATAAATGAAGGCATTTAAAATTAAAATTAATAAACTATAAGACATTTTTCATCATCCGAAATCAACTTAAAAAAGGAGAAACATTACTAATTAAAACAATTTGGTTGAACAATTATGATAAAAACAACAAAGGAGTGTACGTATACATGTTTAATGCTTTTAAATGCAACCATTTTCTATTATATGTATAATAGTTTACTTTAACAATTAATTGCCATACATTCGGATAAATAAATGTGTTTCAGCGATTTCTTGAAGGAAGACAGTGTGTTACAGTCTTTGATTCCGGCAGGGAGTGCATTCCATAGCTTCGGCGCAGCAATCACAAAGCATCGGTCACCGTATGTCACAGTATGACATCTTGGTACCACTAGTGGTACAGAGTCATTTTTGGACCTTAAGGTTCTACGCGGAACATACACTTGTAACATGTGTCTGATGTAAGCTGGCGATTCACCATGTAAGGCTTTATATGTATGAGTCAGTATTTTATACTCTACTCTGTACTGAACAGGTAGCCAATGAAGTTCTTTCAGCACGGGAGTGATATGATCGTAACGGGAAGTTCTTGTGATAAGACGAGCTGCAGTGTTTTGTACGTTTTGTAGTTTGCTTAAGATGGTCTTCGGCACACAGTACAACAATGCATTATAATAGTCCAGTCTTGATGTAACCAGAGCATTGACGAGAGACTTGGTGGCATCAGTGGTCAAGTATTGTCTGTTGTGGCCTTTTTGCCGTAACTGCATGTAACACGATATACAGACCGAGTTCACATGTAGCTCCATGTCCATCTGTGAATCAAACTGCGCCCCAAGATTTCTCACAGATGACGATGGCTTTATCTTGGAGTCTCCTACCTCAACAGATATCTCACCTACTAGACTAGAATTTCGTTTTGATGAGAACAAAATTACCTCAGTTTTATCAGTGTTAAGTTTCAACATATTGCTATGCATCCAACACACTATGTCCTTAAGACAGTTCTCAATGCGGCTCAAGGCCTCAGCTTGAGAAACGCTATCTGATGGTTTGAAGGACAAATATAATGTGAGTCATCGGCATAGAAATGATGCTCAAGTCCATGGTTTCTACAGATTGAACCTACTGGTTTTGTGTACATAATGTAGTTTTTCGGTCCTAAATTTGAGCCTTGTGGCACACTGTATTTCATCAGCACTGGTTGGGACAGTTCGCCATCAATGATGACAGTTTGGTAACGTTCACTGAGATATGAGGTCATCCATTCGAGCGGTTTCCCTACAATTCCAAAATGATCCTCGAGGCGGCGCAGAAGAGTGCTGTGATAAATCGTGTCGAATGCTGCCGACAAATGAAGAAGAACAAGTACAGTCGTGTTGTTCCGGTCTAGAGATTGGAGGATATCATTCTGGACTTTCATTAAAGCAGTCTCGGTGGAATGGAACTTTCTATATGCTGACTGCAGTTCTTCATGAAGATTCTTTTTTGCCAAATGCTGTTCTAAGCGCGCATCAACTGTCTTTTCTAGCACCTTGGAAATGAAAGGCAGGTTCGATACTGGCCTATAGTTTTTCAATGTATTTTGATCAAGGCCTGGCTTTTTCAATAGAGGTCTTATGTGGGAACTTTTAAATGATTTTGGTACCTGTGCAGTTTCCAGCGAGGTGTTAATGATTTTTGTCAATAGAGGTAAAAAGTTCATTCAGACAAGCCTTCAGAAGCCATGTTGGTATGGGGTCTAGTTCACATGATTTGTTAGGAGATATTTGTATTATTTTTTTAACCTCTTCCTGTGAGGTAGGATTAAATTCTACTAGACAGCTAAAAACCATTTGCATGGTTGTATGATGATTTTATTTATCAACTTGAAAGTGAAAGTAGAACGCATTTAAGAGGTGCCGAATGAATGCAGTTTCTTCACGGTGTCAACAAAGATCAGAATTTTATTTTCTTATATGCCACATGACCCCTACTATTCTCAGCAGTTTTCTAGAGAGGCAGGTCTCATGACTTAGAACATGTAAGTGAATCTTAGTTTGAATTTCGTTATGAAAAATGAATAACTACAAAGCTTGGACAACATTTGATTTACTTCCGGTACACCTACCAGATACCAGCAGTTCTCTGCCAGAAGTGTATTGTAATATAACAGCAACATGCAACAGCCTTCATTTGTATTGTAATATAACAGCACCATGCAACAACCTTCATTTGTATTGTAATATAACAACACCATGCAACAACCTTCATGTCAGTGTATTGTAATATAACAGCACCATGCAACAGCCTTCATTTGTATTGTAATATAACAGCACCATGCAACAGCGTTCATTTGTATTGTAATATAACAACACCATGCAACAACCTTCATGTCAGTGTATTGTAATATAACAGCACCATGCAACAGCCTTCATTTGTATTGTAATATAACAGCACAATGCAACAACCTTCATTTGTATTGTAATATAACAGCACCATGCAACAACCTTCATTTGTATTGTAATATAACGCATCATGCAACAACTTTCATTTGTATTGTTATACAACAGCACCATGCCACAACCCTCATTTGTATTGTAATATAACAGCACCATGCCACAACCCTCATTTGTATTGTAATATAACAACACAATGTAACAACCTTCATGTCAGTGTATTGTAATATAACAGCACCATGCAACAACCTTCATTTTTATTGTAAGATAACAACACAATGCAACAACCTTCATGTCAGTGTATTGAAATATAACAGCACCATGCAACGGAAATCCCCATACATGTCAACACTTGAGGCTAACTGTCATAGTGTTTATATAGCAACAATGCACTATATTCTTGTTAAGATTTTAAACATGGTGAGTGATCCGTCGAAATACATACGGCGTGTGATTCTGAATGTAGCGAGTTGGGATTACGTATGTTGCAAACTGCATGCAAATATGGCGATATTTCATGACGAAAATGCCGTTGCATTACATCAATTTGCCATCAAATCAATGAGAGCAGTTTTGGCAACTCCTTTAATAAATTCAACAATGAACAAACAATTAAGATCCTCTATGTATAAATGTCTAATTTTTTGATAAGATGACATCGTATATATTGCTATTGTATCAAGGCTGTTAATTCGTCTGCAGTGGGCCTGGCATGTACATTCCGGTTGGCGCCATATAACCTCGTTATATTGTGTGCCGTAAACCCCAATTCAGCTCATCTAAAATAGAAGTGTTTGTATAATAATAGATTAACTCACAGAACAAATAGCTTACACTGTGTATGGCCTGCTGCACAGTAAATGGGCCAGTTGAAGAAAAAAACAACATGTACAAGCTTAATCCTGAACCCTTATTACATCTAATTAAAAACAATTATCTTTATGTCTGAAGACATGGTGTTTTACAAATGTGCTGCCAATTTCGTGAAAATCGAATAATGCTAAGTTGAATTTTTTTTTTACATTCAAACTGTAAAAAAATAGCCATATTTTGCCTGTAATGAATTAGCATCACATTTTTATGACATTTAATGTGGCAATTTAAGCAGTTTTCTATTATATTTAAAGCAGATGTTCTATTCTAAATGTATATAGATTTTTATAAGGAACATTTCTTATAATGCACATGAAAATGGTCCATAAGATAATATATTTATGACAGTTTGAACAAAACTACTACCAGTACTACCGTTGGAATGGCCTCAATAAGGAGTATACCCATATTTCATATTAGCACATGAAAACATGATTTAGTATGCAGTATTTATCACTGTTAAGATATTTGTTGTCCAGTAAACGAATAATCATTTAAAATATGATTTTTTTTTCTTTCTTGAAATTAAGATTTAGCGAAAAAAAAGGAGAATTTAACTGGTAACTTTTGGTTTGTGTCCAAAAACGTGTAATGTCAGTCCCCATTGCTTTTTGTCAAAGTTAATTTGAAGAAACAACAAAACCCCTGCTTAATCCAAAGGTATGCATAAACATTCCATAATTAATATTCAAAAATAAGCATTTTTACTGTACTGATAAAAATATTTAAAAAATACGAAAGGTTATATGTAATGTCCGTCCCTGTAATGTCCGTCCCTTTAGAAATGGTGTTACTTGTATTGGAATAAACAGCTAATTTATCGATTTATTTGTTGTTGTTTTTTGTTGGGTAGTTTAATGACAATAAAAAGCATAAAAATAAAAGAAAATATGATACTGACTATTTACTGTTTTACGATGTGCCCATTTTCAATTAATATTTAAGTGTTTTTTGCTCTGTTTTTATTTTTAAAATGTGTTTTATATACAGTTATACATTTCCTAGGAAAAAAACATTATAAAACAGTTACTAGGCTAGTTTATTTCAGATAAAAAGGTGTTGTTTCTATTTGTATTGTTTATCCCCTGTTTATATAATGTCCGTCCCCTGGTGTATTTGTGCTAAAAAATACAAATGTTATTATAAACCATGCTAATAGTAAATGTGTTTTGCCTATTTATGGATGCACGTATTGCGTGTATGTTTCCAAAAGCATATTTGTAAGTATTATCATCTGTACATTGTATTTTTAAAAGAGATTCATGAGTCTCATTTAGAACTTCTGTGCAAAGACCTAATAAACATCAAAAACTAGTTTTCTGCCCAAAACATTTTACTTCCATTACTTCTTTTATTGTACATGAACTAGTTCTATAAATTAAAAATAAAAATAGCTATATTTTGCATGTTATATTAATCTGGATTCAAAAACAAACACTTGAATGTAATGTCCGTCCAATTGTATATTTGTACTAAAAGTAATAATATTATTATGAACCGTGCTAAAAGTAGATGTTTTTGTCTATTAATGGATGCAGGTGTTTCAGTGTATGTTTACAAAAGCATATTTGCAAGTATTGTCTGTAAATTGTATTTTAAAAGAGAAATCATCAATCATTTTCTTATTAAACTTGCGTGCCAAGCCTAAATAAACCTCAAAAACTAGTTTTTTTGCCCAAAATATTTTACTTTCATTACTTTTATTACTGTGCATAAACTTATTCTACACATTAAAAATAAAATATACCTATATTTGTTCAGGTATTTTAATCAGGAGGCACATTCTCGCCCTCGATCGATACTAGTATCATCTTTCGTGTTTGGCGCTTGGAATTATTGGGGAAAAAGTAGTCCGGTCAAGTGATTTGCATATATTTAGCTGGGACCAAAACCCAGGTTTTAGGACCCAATCTAGACACGCCGGACAAAAGCACCAGACTTTCCTCAAGTGTGTGTTTTATATTTCTGTGTATTTTTAAAGGGTTCCTAAAGATTCGTGAGTCCCTAAATGTATTAGGATTATATGCACACCGAATTACCGCACCGCGGATGAAGTCCTGAAAAATCAGGAGGGCACCTGCCGAATATCAGTGATACGTCCCCACAATGAAGCGTCCTGAAAATAATAACAGTAAAATAAAATGGGTTAAAAAGTTATCTTTTCACGATTTAAGCCCTAACCTACACACATGTACCCATCAGAAAACATCCAAATCTTTGCAAAATAAAAAACTTTAATTATTCTCTCTGATGCTAACTCTTTTGGCCCATTTACTGTGCAGCAGGCATGTACTGTATCTGTATGTTCTGTCCTTTGGAAAATTTGTGAGTATTATGTGTGCATTATGTATGTCTTCATAATAAATACTGTGCTTTATTTATCAAAAGTCGAGAGGGGAAAGAGGCTATGCTAGAAACCTTCTCGCCTCTCACCGCTACGGGTTCGAATCCTACCGGGAGATTGACTTGTAAGTGAAAACGTGTCGATTCTTACGTATGACGGGATTTGTACAGTACTGGTTCTGCCCAGGAATAAATAGGAGGTCTGCCTTCACCACTAAAAAGCGACAGTCATACATAGCCTAAAAACTGCTGAAACGCTGTTTAATCCCAAACAAACCTACATGTTTTTGAAATCGTTTATGTAATACTGGTATGCTGATACTCTAAGTACACTAAATGTAATGCTTAATATAAAACTCAAGATTGCCAAGTGTCCCTTTAACCTTTCTGTTTGTTTTGTTTTGAAAAACATGACGAGATACTGTTCAAAGAACTTGTAATTATAAAACCCGTATAGGTGTTGGCTGCTTTCAATAATCGAATAATGTCACCTTTCTGTAAAATAAAAATGTTTATTAACTTGACTGTTCTTTGATCCCAGATTTAGTTGTGACAGTTGAATTTCAGACCTGTGTTACGTCGGTGTTTTCTGGGGCCAAACACTTTCCCTTAGCCTTGTCCGTTGGATACGGGCGTAAACCGGGCGGTCCTGTGTATCGGTGTCTATCCCCCGAACACGTTATTAAGAGAAAAACAGATTCCCGGATTTCAAAACATCTATTCATAGGAAATATTTCTGTCTCGAAATTTCTCTTTTCCCCTCAAAATTTGCAGTAGTAGTAGTAATATTTCACTCTATGTAATCACAGGCGCCCCTACAGGAGAGAGAGAGAAGAGGGATAGAGAGAAGAAGAAATTGTTTGTAGCATATGTATATATAAATACAAGGCTGGAAGCTAATTTCACACTGGTTCTTTTTTTTCGGATTTTTTTTTTACCTCTTTAATGGTCCGTGCGTAAATGTCACGCAGCAATTGAATCAGGTATACCTTTTTCTTCGTTTCGTAAATATTGTCTTTTTTGTGCAGACCTCCTTCTTGCTGGGATTTTTTGTAATTATTGTGGATTTCCAAGTCAGTAGAGCATATTTTGGTAAACTAATGTTGCAAAAACGAAGAAAAATGTATACCTGATATCGCTGAGTGACATTTACGCACGGACCATTAAAAAGGTTAAAAAAAAATCAGAAAAAAAACGCCTGTGATTACATAGAGTGACATATACTACAACACAATTTCTTCTTCTCTCTATCCCTCTTCACTTCTCCTGTAGGGGGCGCCTGTGTATGTACTAGCCCATCGAGGTGTTTAAATGAACAAACGAGATGAAACCATCTCTATTTGTTTGGTAGCATGTCCAATTCAGCTCACTGGCATACTCTAACATATAACCAATAAGTATACTCTAAATTCCAATATCCGGTAGTTGTAGTACGGCATAGCTACGCCCCTTTAGTTACCCTAAATTAAACGATTTAATGCTCTGCATTCATCAAAGGAAATGGTAGTTGTAGCATGGTCACTGAAATTCCCTCTGTAGTAGGACAGGTGTAGTACACCATTTATTCTGAGAGTTGTATATTTTCAATTAAACGATTTACACCTGTGCTATTACAAAGAGTGTGTTCAGTGACCATGCTACAATTCCGCATATATCGTGCATTTTTCTTCATATATACGTAGAATAAAATAAATATCTGAACTGGTAAAAAATTAATAAATGTAAAAGTTATAATAGTTAAACGTGGATGTAATTTTCTTGATTTATGTACTATTTTTTTCACAACTATCTTTTTTTTTTATGTAAATAGTCGTTTCCTATTAGTTCCGTCACTGAGTTATGTATTTATACATGTATGTTATTGCTGTAATTTGTTATCTGTTCACTGATTTGTGAAATTAAGCAGTTTGAAATAAAACTTTACAAAGGATGAATAACTACAACTTTCTGGGATTTTTTATTTGACAATAACAACAACAACAACAACAACAACAACAACTTCTTAAACGAGTTCAGTGAATTAGGTGAAATATTCCGTCAAAGACGGATTTCAAAACTGATATATATATATATATATATATGTATGATAAGAGGTGTTAACCACACTGCGTTCTTTTCGAAACTTGATATGAATACTTCTTTTTTCATTATATGTTTAAAACTTAATTGAAATCTGGGTTTGTTTGAATTTGCAAACATTTATGTTTATTTGTGTTATATTAGTATAATGGTCTAAAATTAAACTATGTAAGTATTTGTTTAGAATAGCATTATATGTGAGGTATAATAATATATATTATTGCATTCGTTCCCAACTTTCCAACAAACAAAAATACTTGTAAAAGTGTATTTATAATACATAACGGGAAATAATGTACGCATAAGTAAAAGTGCATTTATAATACATAAAGGGATGTAATGCACGCATAAGTAAAAGTGTCATTTATAATACATAAAGGGAAGTAATGCACGCATAAGTAAAAGTGCATTTATAATACATAAAGGGAAAGTAATGCACGCATAAGTAAAAGTGCATTTATAGTACATAAAGGGAAGTAATGCACACATAAACACAAAACACAAATAACCGTGAATGGCAGTATAGGCTATAACCACAGGCAGTCGGCACAGAGCTGAGTACTGAATACTCCTCCATTTTAGACCCGAGTACTGAATACTATTTAACATGAATTTCTTCATAAAAAATAACCATTTTTTTTTATTTATTCGTCTATTTTTATATATAAAAGGACATTTAAAACTGTAGGTTGTATCTCACCGTTTTGCTGTTTTGGGGGTCAATCATGACGATTTTTGTGGATTTCAAAACTGAATACTGAATATTGTAATTTGCGGGTACTGAATACTCTCTAAATTTGCCCTGAATAGGATTGTAAAAAATGGACTTAGAAAGATTAAAATATTAATTAGTTGATTTGTGGACCAAAATAATGATATATATATATATATTATACTATATACCTGAGGGGGTGGAACTCCTAAAATGGCCAAAAAAACACCGACAGTTCTATACTACTTGTTATTTCTCGGTACGTAAGATAGCCTGAACAGCATAACCTGCTCAATTATATATATATCGAATAAAGCATAAACTGTCATTCAATCTCTCGTACTTTTTTTGTACCAGAGAATCAAATATGCCTACTTGAGTGAATTTCACACCCAAAATCTCTAATAAGGCGACAATTGAGGTTCGAAAAAATATTTTTTGAAGTTCAAACTAACCTCTTGTGCAAAGTATTAGCACAACGTTTAGATTTTTCTCAATCTTTTTGCAATTTTTCAACCGCGTTCTTTTTTAATTAAACAAATTCACAATCGGACAAATTATGCATAAACAATTGTTATCTGTAATACATACGTGACCTTTGACTGACTATTTTTATTCTCCGAGCACGTTAAATAACCATAGGAATCTATAATAAGAGTAGAGCGCGGTTCCCAGATTCCTATGTATCATCCCCCTCTCTTTGGGGCGGCTCTAAATAACCTATACTGTGTTGATGAGCCGTTAAACAACATTCAGTTCAATTCAATTCAATTAAATTGTTTGTCTCTTTCATTTATGGATTCTGAGGTCAAACGAAATGATGACATTGAAACTGAGTTCCACACACTTCTGTAGTTGAACACATTAACGTTACCAATTATATCATGCAAACACAAATTCCAATGCGGTACAATGAAATATATGTACAGAGGGAAAAAGTTTTTTCGATGAAATAATACTGTATACAAGATATACTGACATTTTGGGACGTTACGGGCTTGACCCCTACGTTCATTTATTCGTTACGTCATTAAGATGCTCGGCTGTTATTGATGTGTGTTTAATAAAATATTGTGTCTATGGCAGTAGTTTCTTGATTTTACAACCAAAAAGGTATTATTTCCAGGGTGCAACAAAAACTTGCAAAACTTTTCCTCCTCAGTATATATATATCGGTCAAAATCAAAACGAATATATCACAATAAAGAAACAAGTCATACTTGTGTCTTAGGCCCTTTTGCATTTGAATATTAGCTCAATTTCAACAAACAGTTGTAATGTAACGTATGTATTAACAAGTAATAATAGAAATGCGGATATAAATTAAGATCAGGTTTTGAATCATTACATGATGGAATTAGTTGTGATGTCCTGTACTGAGCAACGTATGTATTGTAAAGATTTTAAATTATCAATTATATTTCGAAAATTACTAAAAAGGAAGCAGAAATAACGATTATTAATACTTTTGTAAAATGAAGTTTAAGACAGTGGGGTTTGATGTAATATCATTGACTTGCAATCATTTTGAATTAAAACTAACTTGAATAAATTGAGAGGGAAGTATTAAACTAAACACGTATGGGAAGTATACTTCTTTAACTTATGGCATCTATACTGAAAGGAAAAAGAAACGCAGGGTGCGTATTTCCGCTATATATTGCATCTACTGCACACTTAATTCCATATATATTCCAAGGAAATCCCAAGATGTTTTGTAAAAAAAAAAAGTGCAGTTAGTTAGAGAAAGGACACAACTGTGATGTTGTAGACGTTTTAATCACAGTACACGTTTAACAAGAAATTCATAAATGCTGAATTTCCTCTTTGAAAAAATGAACCAGTTCAGTAGTGTATTTAATGTTAAGTGATTGCAACATTTAAAGCCTAAGTTTGCTCACCTGCTTGAGCCAAATGCGCATTCTGACGATAATGAAACTTTAAAGGGGTAACCATTGGTGTGTTCAGTGCTGTTTAAACCTTCTTTCTAAAAGGACAGGCCTAATGTCGCCCTGTACCATTCGATTAGCAGTAGCATATTAAACATACAATCTATAGCGGAAATACGCACCCTGCGTTTCTTTTTCCTATCAGTATATAACAGCATTAACTGTTCATTCATCATTAATCATAATTTAATCATTAATACATAAACAAGTTTTAACCATTAGGTGCCCTACTGGATAAAAAGTGAGGTTCCTTGTTGTCCGCGTATTTGTGCAAATTAGGTGCCTTTGAAAATAGTACGTACCTCTGAATGAATGATATTTCATCATTATACAAAGGTAAAACACTTCATGTTTACTTATATCGCAACTATGGATGCTAATGTATCTATCCTCGCGTACAAAGGCAGACAAAATGGTATAAATAATGTAAAAATGTTTGTAAATTATTGTCGATACCTAAATCGGTACAGAAGTGCACCATTTCAAATGCTTATTTTGCAAAAAAATACATACTTTTTCTATTATATTTAGCTATAAAGTTAAATCTAGCATATGCTAGTGTTCCATGGTAGTAACAGTGAAAGGAACTTACGGTTCTGTTGTCTGTTTTTCCTCCATTTTCTGACACTCGTCGTCTTCCAGATCCATTTTATATCCGAAGAAACGAGGTGCTTATCCGTTTTTATTTAGGAAACGTATATTTTATCCGTGAAAATTCGTTCTGATCATGCACCGTGTCCTAGTCATATTTTTAACCTTTTTATTGTTTGTCAAATGTATACAAAAACTTCTTAAACACAGTTGTTGGCAACCTCGAGAAGCCATTTCCAGACATAGCCCTTCTAGAAGCCTTCGGAGTCTTCATTCATCAGACATGGGCAGAGTGTTTTGACGAGTTGGTCGACTACGGCAGAGAGAACATTCAGGTATATAACACTCTGATCGCCCTTTAAAGATTAATACATAAGTTAACAGCAAACTAGATGTCAACAAACAGCTATAAATCCAAATTTATATTACTACTAGTTTATATAAGTGCAATATTCCACAAAGTTTCCCACTGTTTTGTTGCTGAAACTTTATTCAGATTTTATTTTTTAGGCTCTGTCAGGCCAGCTTAAAACTTTGACTTACGGTGACGAAGTCGTGGCAGAATTTGGTCTCTTCAAGAATGCCATCAGTCTGGACACCCAGCTGCTGAAAGAGGGTCCCTCCCCATTGCATCATGGAGGAGGCAGTGGTACCGATGTCACAAACTCTTCATAACCTTGCAAGGTTGGCGACGAGGCAGTGGTACCGATGTCACGCACTCTTCATAACCTGGCCAGGTTGGCGACGAGACAGTGGTATCGATGTCACACACTCTTCCTAACCTGGCCAGGTTGGCGACGAGGCAGTTGTACCGATATCAAACACTCTTCCTAACCTGGCCAGGTTGGCGACGAGGCAGTTGTACCGATATCACACATTCTTCCTAACCTGGCCAGGTTGGCGACGAGGCGGTGGTACCGATATCACACACTCTTCCTAACCTGACCAGGTTGACGACGAGGCAGTTGTACCGATATTACACACTCTTCCTAACCTGGCCTGGTTGGCGACGAGGCAGTTGTACCGATGTCACACATTCTTCCTAACCTGGCCAGATTGGCGACGAGGCAGTTGTACCGATGTCACACATTCTTCCTAACCTGGCCAGGTTGGCGACGAGGCAGTGGTACCGATGTCACACACTCTTCATAACCTGGCCAGGTTGTCGACGAGGCAGTGGTACCGATATCACACATTCTTCCTAACATGGCCAGGTTGACGACGAGGCTGTGGTACCGATGTCACACACTCTTCCTAACCTGGCCAGGTTGGCAACGAGGCAGTGGTACCGATATCACACACTCTTCCTAACCTGGACAGGCTGGCGACGAGGCAGTGGTACCGATAGCACACATTCTTCCTAACCTGGCCAGGTTGGCGACGAGGCAGTGGTACCGATGTCACACACTCTTCCTAATCTGGCCAGGTTAGCGACGAGGCAGTGGTACCGATATCACACACTTTTCCTAACCTGGCCATGTTGACGACGAGGCAGTTGTACCGATATCACACATTCTTCCTAACCTGGTCAGGTTGGCGACGAGGCAGTTGTACCGATGTCACACATTTTTCCTAACCTGGCCAGGTTGGCGACGAGGCAGTTGTACCGATGTCACACATTCTTCCTAACCTGGCCAGGTTGGCGACGAGGCAATGGTACCGATGTCACACACTCTTCCTAACCTGGCCAAGTTGACGACGAGTCAGTTGTACCGATGTCACACATTCTTCCTAACCTGGCCAGGTTGGCGACGAGGCTGCGGTACCGATATCACACACTCTTCCTAACCTGGCCAGGTTGGCGACGGGGCAGCGGAACCGATATCACACATTCTTCCTAACCTGGCCGGGTTGGCGACGAGGCTGCGGTACCGATATCACACAATCTTCCTAACCTGGCCAGGTTGGCGACGATGCAGTGGTACCGATGTCAGGCACTCTTCATAACCTGACCAGGTTGGCGACGAGACAGTTGTACCGATGTCACACACTCTTCCTAACATGGCCAGGTTGACGACGAGGCAGTTGTACCGATGTCACACACTCTTCCTAATATGACCAGGTTGACGACGAGGCAGTTGTACCGATATCACACACTCTTCCTAACCTGGCCAGGTTGGCGACGAAGCAGTTGTACCGATGTCACACATTCTTCCTAACATGGCCAGGTTGGCGACGAGGCAGTGGTACCGATATCACACATTCTTCCTAACGTGGCCAGGTTGGCGACGAGGCAGTTGTACCGAAGTCACACATTCTTCCTAACCTGGCCAGGTTGGCGACGAGGCAGTTGTACCGATGTCACACACTCTTCCTAACCTGGCCAGGTTGTCGACGAGGCAGTTGTACCGATATCACACACTTTTCCTAACCTGGCCAGGTTGGCGACGAGGCAGTTGTACCGATGTCACACACTCTTCCTAACCTTGCCAGGTTGGCGACGAGGCAGTTGTACCGATATCACACATTCTTCCTAACCTGGCCAGGTTGGCGACGAGACAGTGGTACCGATGTCACAAACTCTTCCTAACCTTGCCAGGTTGGCGACGAGGCAGTGGTACCGATGTCACACACTCTTCCTAACCTGGCCAGGTTGGCGACGAGGCAGTGGTACCGATATCACACATTCTTCCTAACCTGACCAGGTTGGCGACGAGGCAGTTGTACCGATGTCACACACTCTTCCTAACCTGGCCAGGTTGACGACGAGGCAGTGGTACCGATGTCACTCACTCTTCCTAACATGGCCAGGTTGACGACGAGGCAGTTGTACCGATATCACACATTCTTCCTAACCTGGCCAGGTTGGCGACGAGGCAGTTGTACCGATGTCACACATTCTTCCTAACCTGGCCAGGTTGGCGACGAGGCAGTGGTACCGATATCACACACTCTTCCTAACCTGGCCAGGTTGTCGACGAGGCAGTTGTACCGATATCACACATTCTTCCTAACCTGGCCAGGTTGGCGACGAGGCAGTGGTACCGATATCACACACTCTTCCTTACCTGGCCAGGTTGGCGACGAGGCAGTTGTACCGATGTCAAACATTCTTCCTAACCTGGCCAGATTGGCGACGAGGCAGTGGTACCGATGTCACACACTCTTCCTAACATGGCCAGGTTGGCGACGAGGCAGTCAGTTGTACCGATGTCACAAACTCTTCCTAACCTGACCAGGTTGGCGACGAGGCAATTGTACCGATGTCACAAACTTTTCCTTATCTGGCCAGGTTGGCGATTGTATGATTGCTCCTGTCCACCTTTCCAGCTAATTAATATATGAATGACTGTCTTTAAAATAGACAAATCTCCAAAACATGTTACAATAACACAAAAAACATTTTATAACCGTAATTAAATATCATCGAACAACACTTTTAATTCAAAGAGGCAAGTGTTTTGTTGAATCAACAACATTCTTATTTTCTTCTTTTATGCTATATTTTCAGACTGCAAAAGAGGATTCAGTACAATTAAGAGGGTAAAAACGTCACTCACGTATATTGTTTATGTCACTGGAAGTTCTAGAATTTAATTATGAGGCGGCAGTAGACAGCTGGTCTAGAAACACGAAAAGAAGATTAGCAGTGAATTAATTATAAAAAAACTGTTCACGCCAGGAATATAATACGAATACATTTATTAGGAAATGACAATAATACAGTCTTGCAGGTGAGGGTGGGGTGAATTGGGATGGGTTGGGCATATACACATCTCCCTTAACCTACCCCACGCCAGCAAAAACAATTGTTAACAAAATACATTCTGGGGAGAACCCCGTGGCACCTCCAATAAATTTTAAATTTTGCTTTTATGAAATTAATCAATAAAGAAAACCAGAAAGAACTATGCAACTCCATTTTCATTAAAATAAAAGAAAATAAATTAAACTTTAAGCATATTACGTTTAGAAGTAGCCACACTCTACTTTTAAAATATAGAAGTAATTTTAATTTAAGAACTCTTTTGCGACACAGACTACCCCAGTCTGACTTTTACGGTGACTTGATTTACAAGCTTATACTATCTTTGGTCATGATCACTTTCATACACTCTTGTTTTAAAGTGTTAAAAAGTTATTAAAAGATAATGTGACGCTATCATTTTTCAACCGCTACATGCATATTTAATGGTTGACCCATTTACAGGTCGCCACCGTACTTGTCTCTTTAACTGTTCGATGACTTGACAGACGGTGGACGATGAAGAATACCTAAATCCTGAAATGTTTGTCTTCAATATTTTCTTGTGCCAAAAAAGATTTATTCTCTTGTTGCTCTGGTTACTGCATATTCATTGAGTGCTCTCCCTTTTTATATTGATTTAAACATATGTATTGCCATATAATATGCTAAAGGGTTGAGCCATAAGTTCTAATAATATGAGTTACGGCCCTTCCCAATATATTACAAAAATGTACATGGCTAAGCAAATAGTTACATAGTTAATATACACATTGTTTGTTTAACAATTAACATATACTTGATTATACCTGAGATCAGTTCCATTAGTTGTTGTCAAATATGGTATAGATAGAAGAGGTAGGAAGAAGCAAGGTCGTGACGGCAGAAAGCGAGATTATAGATTTTCAGTAAAGTGAGTTAGAGCAGTATGCACCCTTTGTAAGAAATTGGTAAAATGCGCTAGTTTTGTAAAGCGCTTGGCCTTTGGAAAGCATTAAAAATTAATGTATTTTCTTCATCTGAGAGTTGTTCTTGACCGAAAAGCAAAGTGTTTACACTTAGCGGATGGAAACGTCAAGTAGATTGAAATAGAGTAAGTCGTTGTATTAGAAATATATTACAATTAAACATAAACTGTTCTGCATCTACTATTACATGTCCGCTGTCGAAACTTGGTGATGGTCGTAAATGATTTGTTTAAAGATCGTTATTAAGATTGCTACATGCATTACGAATTCTCGCGTGTATAACGGCAATATTCATATATACATGATCATCGTCGTGTTTCCTATTAATTATGACTAGTTTGTTAGAGGATGTAGCCATTTGGGGATTTCGTTATTTACATATTCAAAAATGAGATATAGGGTCCTATAGAAACCACAGCGTCCGAGCGCAATGGCATCGTACGTCCACACTATACTGCAAACAAGGATTTGAAAATACAACGAAAGAGACACAAAAACAACAGAATGGGTGGTGAAGTTTATAAGGATGACAATAAGGTAAGAGTGAGGTTTAGTGCACGCTAACCCCAATCGACCTTTTTTGCCACTGCCCGTTCCAAAGCGGTATCCCTTTGTCAACTTGTTTATGTTTGGGATGCCGCGTGCTTTGTTTTTATATTGTCCTTGTGCTTGCTGCTTGTCGTTTGTTTTGCATCCGTGTTGTTGGATGAGATGCTCCAATTCCTGTTTGCCTTTTATATCTACTTGTATAGTTAATTAACAAAAAATGTCGTTCATTTTAAAAGGAACATTATTTGAGTCGTCATGTCATCGAGTACGGTGTACCATGACGTCGTCACGTTACGTTACGCATATCTTGACGAACGGTTCATTATTCACTCGGTAGCGAACGACCCCGGTGGCATTCGTCCGTTCGTCAGGTTTCTTGGTTCAGTCATAACTTCAATCTGGATTTGCGTTTACACGAATGCCCACCAACGTTAACGCGACGTATCTTAATTAACTCCCACGTTCATGTCACCAAGATCAAGGTCACACTTGACTTCAAAGTTCAAAGTTGGGGAAGTTCGTGGCTTTGTCATATCTCCCTGCCAGTGGGTGGGATTGAATTTCCTTTTCAATAACTGCTGATGTCATCGTGACGACATGCTGCGTTCAACTCCTAGGTTCCTGTCGTCAAGGTCAAGGTCACACATATATTTTAATAGGTCAAAGTAGGGAATGTTCGTGGCTTTGTCACATCTCCATGCCAGTGGGTGGGATTAGATTTCCTTTTCAATAACTGCTGATGTCATCGTGACGACATGCTGCGTTCAACTCCTAGGTTCCTGTCGTCAAGGTCAAGGTCACACATAGGCTTTAATAGGTCAAAGTTGTTTTTTACCGGTGTCTTTGTCACATCTCCAAAACCAAAGGGCAGTTTTGATTTCCTTTTGCATAAATGCTTAGCACATCCGGGGCATTAGTCAGAATTCCTGACATTTCTTTTTTAAGGTAAAATAAAGGAAATTATAATGTCACGAAACCAACCTTTGTGCTTTGTTCTACATATAACGTATACGACAAGCCTGCGTTGTTAAGATATGAAATTTTAAATTGGGCGATGTTGATAAACCTTGAAGTCGATCATGTGACCGAGTATTCAGCGAAGGTGCGTTTTGAAATAGATATAGGCAACAGGTTCACCTTAAGTGTAGTTATATAAGTTGTGGTTATATAAAGGTCTGGACAGTAGTGTAGGTAAAACTTGGATGGTAATAATACAGACGACAGTGACCACGTGTTTTGAAAAAGGAACCGTTTTCTCATATTCATTTAAGGATTGTATTACATGTGTACCGCAACTAACGTTATACCGTCAGATTTAAAAACACACCTATACATTGCATTATTTGCGAAACACTTATATAAGTACGAACACGTAAATCACGCATGACATATGGAACCTGCATTACTGCGGAGAGGAGACAGCGTTATTAACAATAATTATTAAAGGTTAGTGTTTTTGCATGTATAATAAAAACAGACTGCTCTAAAACTTGTATGGTAAACATACATTTTATTTAACAAAATAATTCACGTATTAATATAATCTATATGTAAATGACTATTAAGTATAGATAAAGAAGAGAGAGGTAAGTGTTAAACTTTCTTTATTTTCGCTTGCACTAGTATACTTAACCATAATACAGTTTCCAGAGGACATGTTTAGTGTTATATAGTACGCTATATAGAATGACTGTATTTCCGTATATGTAGATAAATCGACAAAGGAATGTTACATTTGCATAATTTTATTTATTACGCTAATACTATGGTGGCTGTGTAGCCGAGAGATTGCGAGAACGGTAGAATGAGGACACGAGATAGTCAGACAAATTGTGGCGCGTAATTAATTAATTATTCACGTTCTCGCTGTCGCGAGATGTAAATTTGACTTTATGAGCCTCGGTAGCTCAGTGGATACCATAAGGCATTGTATTTTGCAACTACAGGTTTACCACCCCTAATTACATGTAAACCTCCGAGGTGTAGTTCCTTCAAATCGAATGTAGTTCCTATAATAAAAAGTAATCCCTCCTTTTTTGATGGAAATGGGGATTATAAGCAGGGGGAAAACTGACCATTTCTGTTCGATTTTGTGGTTGTATAAGAAGCGTATTAATAGGTTTTACTGATGAATATTTTCGAAATTTCGACTCTATGCTTACACTTTTTGAGCAACCATCACTGAAAACAGTTCCCTTGACCTGTTTAGTAACCCCCCCCCCCCCCCCCCCCCCCCTTTTCTGGTGATTTTTCAAGTGGAAAATTATTTTTTCTATATGACAGTTACACTGCTACATTATCCGTACATGAGGTGAATTGCAGCAAATCATTAATATGTGACACTTTAACATTGGTGTCTATGGGGAAAATAATTAGTGGTTTCATAGCTACAGAGAGAATGACGACTTCGGTGTTTTACAATTTTGTATTACTAAGTCTAGTGGAATCACGAATCTGTTCATATGTAGGTAAAACACACTTACATCGAATGCACTCAAATACCACGTGTTTGCCATGAATAAACAAGGACATGCATGTTGAACATTTAGTCTACATTTATTTGAAATGTCGTGACAAGTTTAGAGTACTTTGCCAGTTATAATGTAAGCACACGAGTCATCAAAACTAATAGTTCTTCTTCGTCTTCTTCGTCGTCTTCTTCTTCTTCTTCTTCTTCTTCTTCTTCTTCTTCTTCCTCTTCTTCTGAAAACTTCGTCATTATCATCATCATCATCATCATCATCGTGTTGTTGTTGTTGTTGTTCTTCTTCTTCTTCTTCTTCTTCTTTGGAGAATGAGCCTGGCATGTTCATTCCTGTTAGGCGCCATATAACCTTTCATGTGTTGGTGCGCCTTAAACCCCAATTCAATTCAATCTTCTTTTGAAAACCACTATTAAACTGAAAAATCACCCCGATGTGATTCTCACACAATCACATGTGATCAGTAGTTATCTAACTGCGCTGTGTCAGGTGAATTCAGTGATCTTTATTAAACATCGTCATTGGATTAGAACATGATAGGTGACTGATAAAACAATGTAAATACACACAGTTGTTATACGATGTTCGTTGAATTAGAACATGATTGTTGACTGAGATGTTACACTGTAAATAACACACAGTTGCTATACCAGGGTAAACGGTGACCACTGACTGACATTATCACCTCGCCAACATATACACTGATTGTTGAGCAGTGGACATTACTGATGAGGTGTATATAGAGTGTCTTATCAAAGTCACGAACCATGAGGGAGTACCATGACCATCGCACAAAGACTCATTTTGTCACTTACATGCGTTTTATTTAGCTTTACAACACTTGTATCTTTCACGCTGGTGCCTTTTCCAGGGATGTCAGGTGGTTCCCGACCTTACCTCGCGGGGAAACGCACTGAGGTGTATAGTTGCCAGTGATAGTTTTTATTAAATTGTAAGTCGCATGCATATGGGACAAGTCTTTCGTAAAATATAGCTTCTCAACAACTTGTACTGACATATATTGTAAACGGCACTCGCTTACGTTTTTTTCAATTGCATTTGTTAAGTGTTACTCTAAGTATAATATTAATAATTTATGCTCACTCATTTTTTAAATAACATACCAACTCTTCTCCCATGGACATAACAAATCACCAGTGTTTTCAACGGACATGAACAGTACTGTGTGCGATATATATTGGACATGAACAGTGATAGTGTGTTTTTTTTCATAGCGAGCATTTTTTAATTATTCCAGTAATCTTTTCTTCTCTTCTGTTTACGAGTGCCGTCCAGATGACTGTTTACACCATCTGGCGCCGATTTCACCAACATACTTAAGTAAATACTTAGCTACTTAAAAACTTAAATTTAAGTTTACCTCCTAAGTTTTCTTAAGTAAGGAAAACATGTTTCACCAAACCAATTTACTTAAGTAAAAACTTAAATTTAGCTTAGTTATCACTTGGACACTTAATTTATGTTGGTGAAACACATTTCTGCTAAGTTTTACTTAGTGACTTAGTTAAGTATTTTCTTAAGTATTTAAATAAAACTTAAGGAATTGTTGGTGAAATCGGCGCCTGGTTCTTAAGTGTAAATAAATAAAGATTTATGAAAAACAAAAAAATAGTAAACAGAACTGGATCAGCCGTGAAAAAAAAGAAAAAAAAGAAGACTCAAAACTGCGAAATCTAGAACAAAACTGTCTTATCTGAAATAATGGTGTATACTTTAATATATCTTCGAACACTCCCACTACAGTTTTCAATTGGGATTACAACTATGTAGGTTGAATCAAATGACCCATTGAACTAAATAATTGGCATTTGAATCATCTGACTTCGATAACTTACATTTTAAGTGAACAAAAAATCAATGTCAACCCTTAAAGAGACACAAAGCATTCTTTAAAGGACAAGGTATGATAAGGAACAAAATTGGCCCCCAATATTGAAGTGTTTAAATCACGAAGTATGAATATTTATTTTAGATAAAATTGGAACAAATCATTATTAAAGCTTCTTAAAAGTAATTTTGAAAGCTTTTAATTACCTTAGGGGACTCACAAACAAGGCCCTTTATTTATTTATTTTTTTTGTTCAGTTTCTGCACTTTTCCGTCAATTTTTGGTCCTTGAAATACAGAGCGCACCCTCGAGCACAGCTGTCATAACATGTATATAATAGAGGCACATCATCAGCCTAAACACTGCGTGTGCTCGGGGTGCGCTCTATATTTTTAGGATCAAAAACTTGCCCAGAAAGGCCCAAAATTTGCAAAATATGACAAAAGTACCAAAAATGCCAATTTCTGAGACCCAAGTTAAGCCTTCTAGATAAGTATAACAATTAAAACTATATACTGAAGACAGAATATAATCAATTTACTTTAATATGCACAATAAATTAAAGGAATCTATTTATGTTTGCATTTTGAATATTATGGGGGCCAAAATACTCTCTTATCATACCTAGTCCAAATTTGTAGTTAAAATTAGCATCTCGGTTATTAATCCATTATCAGTTTGACTTCAAACTTGCTTGCCATATAATTAAATATAATTTTGAATTGTCATGTTTATTTTCGGTGTTCTACCAAAAAAATTTTTTGTGCAATGTAATCAACAGTTAGTAATGTGGAAAAACATTTTTCTTTAAACAATCCTTCTAATTAATATTAATGATTAAAAAAATGCAAGTTTCATAGAAAAAAGTAACGGGACGCGGCGAGTTTCAGGGAACATTAAGATTGCCGTGTGTCCCTTTAACCAAAGGACCTTAGGTCCCAAGGTGGTATAAAGCTCGTATAAGGTTATTGTTTTTAAATTTATATACGTTAGTGTTTATTAAGAGGTATTTTAACAAAATAGAAACACAAGTACGGAGCGAATTTTGGGTTGATTTTTGTTGCTTAGTCTTTAACCTACTTTTCAACAATTCAGTGAACGATGGCATTGCTATCCAAACGAACATTCCCGCGATCGCGGTGTATCATTGTATTATGACGCATATAAACGTTATATAAAATAGTGATTCAATTTAATAACACTGAGACATAATCTGAGTTTTAACAGGGAGTACGTTATAGGGAGGAGAAACGGGCTCGTTTTTCCGATTTATGTTGTCGCGCATGTGTTTCACTAATCCGTGAAAATGACTACTTCCGGTTGTTTCGCGAGTGAGTGAAAAACAGCAAATTCTTATAAATTATTACACTTACAAACTCAATAAAGGTGCTAAATGTAAACATAAGTATTATTTATTCACATTGTGTCCTCTGATACAGAGCGTGTATTTGTTTGCATGCTTAAATGCACATTTTACCAGACGGTTCCGTGTAACAAAGATGGCGCCACTCTACGGAGTAGTGAAACACATGCGCGACAACATAAATCGGCAAAACGAGCCCGTTTCTCCTCCCTATAACGTACTCCCTGGTTTTAATGAAATAACTTTATACAACATTTTGAAAACCTAGTCGTTTTGATTGGATTGAAAAGTAGGTTAAAGGGACACACGGCAATCTTTATTTTTTAAAAACTCACGGTTTTTCTGCATAACTTGCATTTGTTCAATCATTAATATTAATTATAAGAACAGTATTAAGGCAA